>JAQGAY010000571.1:0-24330 GCA_034698085.1 Polydesmus angustus | reverse complement strand
TTTTGACAGATGAAGATGAAAGTCAACACAAGTTTTTAAAATTCTAATTACAGTATGTAATTTTATTGAGGTTATAAACATAAAAAGATGGGGCAAAAAAGCTAAAGCCCCAATATCAATGCTATTGGAAATTCTTAAAGTTTCCTAACATTGAAATTTTTTGTGTGAAAGAACAAAAAGAAAGGGGAAAAAAAACAGATGTTATTGTTTTAATAACGATGAAAGCAAAGTTGTTTTTGTTTGCTAATTTGGAAGCAAGCAAACTTTCTCCTCAGACATAACGTTGTAGAAAAGAGTAGCGATTGTTATTGTTAGCCCAAGCAGACCATTTTTAGTCAATTGATTAATCAGAATTGACTAGTAACGTCGGTCCGACACAGAACAACGTCTTTCTCACATAATAAATAGAAAGCGATGCGATTGGCTAAAAGCAACAAACGAAACACATGCTTAATTATTGTTTTCTATCCAAACACCATTTCTCTCTCTCTTTCGCTCGTCCAAATGAAATTCATTTCAAATTGTAATGAGTTTGCGGCGTACGCGAAGACGTAAGTGTGACCAATTGAATTCGAACTTGTTATTAACTAATAGTGCTACGCTTTGAGTCAATAAAAGCTTTTTTCTTCGTTTTTTTCGTTAAAATCCGCGCGCAGATTAATTGGGACTTTTTTTCTTTCTTTCTTCAATTGAATTGTGCAAAGTGATGATGAAAGTAAAACATGAGAGAAATGTTAATGAATGTTTAGCTACAATCGATATTATATATATTTTTTACAATCTTTTTAATTATAATTAATGCTGCTTTAGATTTATAAGTCGTTTCTTGCTTTTTATAATTATCTGGCTTCCCAAGGTTTTATGGCTCGCGGGCCAATATTTTTATTATTAGTATAATGTTTTTGTTGTGTCATGATTAAGAATGTAAAATACGTCGTATACCGGTACGTAAATAAATGCGGATTTATTGTGTTTATTAAGAAAACAAAAATTAAAATGTTAACTACTGCATTGAAAAATAATAACCGGTTTTTTACAACTCTTGGTTATTTTAATTAGTCACACAATTTTGTATTCTGTCGCGAGTTAATATCATAATAATAATATGCTTAACTGTATATTTCTTAACGGATGGGGGAAACCGAAAGCTGGGCTTTTCTACGTAAGAGCGGTTTTGCTTGCAGTACAAGCGGAAATTTTTGAGGGCCACGAGTCACCGTTAGAGAATCCAAAGTTGTAAACATTCGTTTCGCATTTCATCAATCTATTTGAACACGCAAACGACTCGAGTAAATTAAATTACATTTCTTTTAACGTAATTAATAACGAATCTTTCAGCAAAATAAAAATTCCGTTTTTATTTTCTTAATCGCAAACTTTTAATAACATTATTTTCATAATAATTAATTAGCGAAATAATGATATACAGTACCGGTGTTTTAAACAAAACAAAAATCGAAACCGGTACATTTTTTTTTTTTTTAATTTTTATTTATTTGGCAAATTAAACCTAATAAGCTTAAAATTAGGTTTTTAAAAAGTATATATTTTTTTAGGTTATAATATTTATTCAAAGCGAGAATAAAATTTGAATTAAACTGGAATTCAGATCAGAATAAAAGCTAATTTTAAGCTAAGGTACACGGCGGTTCAATAAAAAGTCGACCAAAATTTGATACCGTATATTGTACCGGTATCTTAAATGTCTGATAATTTATTAATGATATTTAAAATACAGTATTCAATCAGCAATATACTCATAATTCCAACATAAAGAAGCATCAATTTAAATGGATAGTTTACGGGCAAAATTGTATTGTCTGCTTTTTTAAGTTTAAGTAGAAAATAAAAATTGAAAGTAATTAAATTAAAAACAGTAAGAATGTGCATACTGTATTTTTTTTTTGAAAAATTTTATTAATTAAACATGGTTTTTAAACGAGAAAAAATAAGCAATACTTTATTTGTCAATTTTTAATTATAGATACAAATACCAAAACATAATCATTATTTTTATTAATAATTTTCTTAAAATAAAAATGCGCACTTATTTATACGTTATACCGGTAATAATTTTATTGGTTTTTAGTTCATACTTTTTTGCACAAAAAAAAATAGACGATAAAACAATTTTGTTATTAAGAAAATTGCTCATAACTTTAAATATTGGCAGATGAAGTTAAAGTACTCGATTCTTTCTATTTATTTAAACGTCTGATACTGTTGTTCTAATCGTAATGTTGGTTCAAATACTTTAAAAACAATACTGTATTGAGAAAATTTTGAGTATGATCAGGCATTTAGATATATAGTACTAGATGAAATAAAGTTTGGATTAATTTTTTATTGAAGCACCGTGAAGATCTTTTAGTAACAACGTTCGTTATGTTCTTTTTTTTTAATAAACGAACAATATGATAAGTTGATTTGAGCGTAAATTGAATGCGGGGAATTTGGTTGGCCCTATCCACATGACAACATCTGATCCAAACTCAATTTATAACTTTAAATAAATTCAGTACTAATATATATGGCACTGAATAGAATATTCAGCCGGCGCGACCGCTTAATTTCCCTGCAAATATTTTATTTATTTACAAATTACATTCAACATTTTTTCCCCGAAACACACAGAAAAAAAAACAAAAAAAACGAGCAAGTGAAAAAAATAATAAGAAAGATTTGTTTTGAAAGGCGCAATAATAATGAGGACAGAGCACGAGAGCGCATGCACGGAAGTGCAACGCACGGAATTGTTTCAGCTCCGTAATAAATTGAATTTAGCAAGAACTGCGGACCAGAGTTCATTCGAGGAATTCCAAATAAACATTTGCTTTTGAAAATGTTATTAAAGTCAATGTTCTTTAATTTAAAATTAATACCGTAATTTAAAACCAAAATATAATAAAACATTTTAGAAACGTTTCACTTTTTACACGGTACCGTATAAGGAAAAAACGAGGTACTACATTAACAAAAGAAATAAGTACCAAAATTTTGTTATTGCCGCTACAACTATTTTAATTAATCCTATAATAATAACGCAGTTGTTACTATTTATAAGTTGTACTAGTTAACAAGCATAATAATAATTATCGAGGTCGCAGTGACATGGTCCCAATGAAGCAAATTGATTAAGTTGTAATAATATTGATGCAGTGAATAGCGAGCAATGCGGTTTTCCGGTGCGTGTGTTGAGGCGGAAAATATGCTTAAATATTCATAAACATTAAACTAAAATTTTTCATGGTAGATTAAAATGAGCAAATTATTTCTCAGATTATTGGCTTATTCAAGTGCTTAGTTGTTTTTATTTTTCGTATACTGAGTAGGTTACAGTACCGGTATAATAATATTGCAAATAATGAGTTTGCGCAGCTCCTCTTTTAATGCCCTTAACACGCTTCGTAAAATATGTTCCGTCATTTTGACTTTATTTTTAAGCTTTTTGAAACTGAAATAGAAATTTTCTCTTTAAGAAAATTACTATAGAAAACTACAATACTTGGCGTCCGTAAAAAAAGCGAATCCAACTGGATTAGTATTGAATCCTTTTAATAATTTAAATACTTATTTTAATGCCAGATAAAAAAGAAACTTTTATTTTAAATATTTTTTTAAAACTTCCATTCTTTGTTTACAATTATTTTTTCCTTCAGCCTCAACACAGTCAGTAAAACGAGCTCGCCACGTGTTGCGACAGTTAAAACTACTGTATTAATTATTGAATTCGCTTCATACCTCCTGCATACGTTGACTACCATGTCTTGTAAGCTTTTACTTGCATCACACCCCATATATTTTATTCTTCCTAATTTAGTTTTAGGGAAATTGTCAAGTGAGCCAACGTATGATACAGACGAACTCGATTAAGCTAGGATCAATGCCGCGACTAAACTCGTTTTACTGCGGGTGCTGAGGCCAATGGAGGATTAGGTCAACGGATTGGGTTTGTTCTTTGCTCTGTTGTAAGCACCAGTTTCCTTAAGATCACTGAAGTTAAGCAATGCCAACTCTATGGATGACTCCTACTTTATCTACTTCTGGGTGACGGAACACGTATGCAGGGCCCAGGGGCGAAATCTTGGTCTTTCCTGGCTCTATACACCTGAGTTAATTCGGTCAGGATAGGACAGCAAAGTCCAAACACAGAATAGAACAATTAAATGTTAGAAAATCTATAAAGAAAGTTTTTTTGGAGTGTCACTAAAACATTTAGATTATTAAATATGTACTGTACGCTTTTACGGACACCGTGTACTTTTAAAAAGTTTTAGCTTCAAAGGCAAAAGAATGGCATCCCATATTTAACGAAGTATTTTAAGGGCTTAAAAATTATTGCTGCGCAAACTATTTCCGAGGTTAGAATTTCGTAACACGGCGGTTTTGTAATATTACGACTAAAGTTTGTTTAGGAATTCGTTGCTCTATTAAATTGCGGTAAATCTTTAAAAATATTAATTATTCTTATTGATTATTAGGGAAAGACAATAGGGAAACCACGAGCTGACCACTTGTATTTTCAAATTGGTTGTCAGGTTTTTCATTAATTTCTGTTGTCTAAACGACCGAAATAACGAACGAATGGCGCGCTTGCCTCCTAATAACAGTAATAAGACTGGTTTCCATGACCACTAACCCCCCTTCATCTACGCGCTCAGTGGGTGGATAAGCAAATGCGGTTGGCTAATAGACTGTCCGGACGCCATCTTTGTCGTTACATTGTCTAATCATTGCCTAATAAATATGAGCTCATACAATTTACTACTCTTTTATGAGCCAAATCAATATTAACGATCGATTGTTTGTTTAATCTTCTTTTTTTTCTTTTGCCTTCTTTTTTTTAGCGCATGCACTAAAACTCGAGGAATCGCCACTTCGGCTTTTAATTAATAAATATTGCTTTTTGGTTGAAGAAACACGTCACGTGTGTGTGTTGTGAAACTCCACTGAAAATGTCAATTGCATACTCGACGCTATTTTCAAACTATTGAGAGTCTTCTATACCGCCATTAATACGCTTTTGATTAAATGCGTTTGTCGATTTAGTGCAGGTTACATATTAGCTGAATTTAGCAAGTCAAAACAAAGACAGAAATTAATATTCGAGGCAAGATTCATACTGTTTTTGAGAGAGCTGAAGCCAAAATTTAAATGTAAAGTCAATTTGATTTTAATATTTTATTATTTACCGTATTTCTGATCGAGTTGCCACCTGCTTTAAATTTAATAAACGAGGAGAAGAGTTCTCAAATCTTTTAACGAGTGAGATTTAATGAGTATTAAGAGTGCCATTTAATCAGAAATGGCGAGTAGAATAAATAGCATTGAAAGAAATAATTATATGGAGCAAAATATTAAAAGGTTAGTGAAAACAATTTGTTCGGTCAGCGCTCACAAGATCATCGGGTGAAGTTTATTTACTCGTAATTTGAAAGAATTTTGGATTTTCTGGTTTAATAACGACTTTAATATCAAATGCATGTACCTAGTGTTGACATGGGTGCGTTCAGAAACTGTTAACTCATTTTGCGTTTTTGAATATTGATCAATACTTAACTTGATCGGTTGCTTCTTCAGAATCACTACTAAGCTTACTTTTAAGTTTTGAAATTTTTATGTTCATTTAAACTTTTAAAAAAAAATTTTGTTGTGAAAAATTTTAAAAACGGTCAACTAATTTTTTTTTTTTTTTTTTGACAGAATATTAAACCGGACGTATTTAAATATAAACAGTTAAAATAAAGGTAAGAAACTATTCATCAATTACCCTACCAAACTAATCAGAAGTAAACAATACTACATAAGATAGAATTAGCGAAAGCGCAACAACTGATAAGAGCCTTGATTTAATATACCGTAATACGACCGAATTAGAAGTTAATTAACTTTGTTTAGGATCAATAAATTTAGTTAACAAATGTTAAGTTTGTTTATCTTTGGCGATCAACGTTTTCTTGAATTTTAAAGGGCTTTTAAGACAATGAAGAAAATGTTGCATTTCATTGACCTAAATTTGCTTTGCTAAATCTTGTTGTTTTGTCACGTTATTACGCAAATTTATAAATAAATAAATAAAAAAGTAAGCGGTCGAAAGCTCGCTGAATGCGGGTAAGAAGTTCTGTAGCGACAAATTGATAGGTAATTTATTTAAAGTAAAAGTTATTTACGAGTCTAATTGTGACAGTTTAAAAAGCTAATTTTAGAAAAAATTATTCCGCGTTTGAGCTGGGAATATTCATTTTCACTCATTTGTTTTACAAATATTTATTATGGTTGAACAATAAAGTGTTGTAAACTGATCCATCTACAGCTTTTATTGATCAATTTTCATTGTAAGAGCGCCAGAAAGTAGGTTATAAGTCTGGGATTTCGCCCGAATGAGTGCGCGTGCAGGTGCTTGATAACCGTGTTAACGAATTATATAGGATGTAGTAAATTGTAAACAAGCGGCACGACTGCTAACGCCGTTTAACATTTTCATCAATTATCGTTGAGGAATCGCAGTTGTTTCTTTTATCACATTTACATTTATCTAAATAATTTAACAGATGTTGGTTGCGGAAGCATTGGAGATATCTAGGAAAGGAGTTGAGTTTACTAAGCTCTAATAATTTCGTTACCGTTCACTAACCTAGTTTTGTTCAATTTTTGTTTTATGCTTTTCCCAAGTTGTTAAAATGGGAAACTAATCTATGTTGGTGTTTTACATTGCGATTAAAATTATTTTGTGGCTATGATACAGTATATGAATTAATAGCGAGTTTGAAGATTTGCGCAAGCGTATTACTTTTTAAAACTCATGTGTACTTCTAGAAGGTTTTTTTTAAAATAAATATTATTAGAGGAAATTTATTTTCTTTTAATAAAATTTAAATAGTTTTTATTCAAAGATTTATTTTTTAAATTTAAAGGACTTAATTTAGATTATAAAATTCTCTAAAAAATAACAAAAGGTAATCTCTACTGTATTGAAATTTTCTTAAATTTTAACTTATAGAGTTTTTGTGGAATATATTTTCTGTTCAAATGGAGAATGCAGTTTAATCTGCTTTTTCATAAAAAAAAGTATTAAAAAAAATGTTTCAGATAAGGTTTTTTTAAATGATTTTTGCAACAAAAAAACACCTTGAATAAATCGAAGTTTTATCTCGTTGTGTTTTGCCTGTACCTATGACAACAAATACGGGTTGGGTTGGTCATTATTATAGCAAATAATTACGACGGTGTATATTTATATTGCTTTTCTGGGCTTTCATTTTCCTACTTCCGCTTTGTTCATGTCAACTAATTGACGGACCCTTCAAAGCTCATCATTACATGCGCTGGCATAGTAAAAGTAGATAACTTCGGCACACGACTCACTCTCTCCCTTCATATTAACTTTCCTTTTTACACACTAATCTACGTTAACCTTTACGTTTTGTCAACATGCATTACAATTAGAAACATTCGATAAGGAATTATAATCTTCCGGGTTTTTCCCCGAACACGTTCAACGCTAGATTTACCATTTGGCAACTATTTTGCAGCCATTTTGGTGCTTTAACTTTAAGGGAAGATAAATGCGAAGATTTTTGTAAATCGAGGATTAAGCAAAACTAAATTTCCGCATTTTTTAATCCACATTCCACAATAAGTTAGTAAGTCAAGTTGACTTTAATCTATAATTTCAATGGCGCCAAAACGTTTTATTAAACGCAATTGAATTTACTCAGACAATAAAATGTTTAATCACTATTGGTAGGTTGAAATAGCGGTAGGTTGAAAAGCAAAATTTGTTATTTAAAATAGTAAAATGCTTTTAGTGTCTAAAATCAAATTTTTGCGCACGCTATTACTTTTTTATATTTTGACTTAAATAAAAAGAGAAATTGTAAAATCGAGGTTATTTTTCTTTTTGCGTTGCGTGGTGTATAGCGTTGCGCAGGAAAAATGAAACATGTTTTTGTAACCAGATATTTAATAGAAAGAAAGAAAAAAAAGTCCGTTGTTGTTTCGCAGGTAACGCCGAAATAATATAAAAAGCTTTCTAAAAGTAAGATGAAACTGAAGATAGAGAAAAAAAACTTAAGGTTTCATTCATTCATCATTCATCGTTACAAGTAGAAAGCAATCTAATGCGAGTGCGGGTGTAATGGAAACTCGGCTTAAGTACTTTTCGACAGTACAGTACAGGATTTCGCTTCGAACTTTGTTGTTCCAAAATTTTTACTCGTTCTGAATATTAAAATTTCTCTTGAGAAAGTCG
Organism: Polydesmus angustus; assembly: GCA_034698085.1. Classification (NCBI taxonomy): domain Eukaryota; kingdom Metazoa; phylum Arthropoda; class Diplopoda; order Polydesmida; family Polydesmidae; genus Polydesmus; species Polydesmus angustus. The sequence continues at coordinate 16,079 of JAQGAY010000571.1, read as the reverse complement.
AGATGAAAACTGGTTTTTAATATGAAAGATCAACGTTTTTAGAGATTGTTTACTTTTACTTATAAGTTAATGACGAGATTTTCATTTATTCGGCGCACAATAGACTATTTTACTGATTGCCGGGACGAGTTTTCAGTGGGAAAATCTAGCTGAACTGACATTCTGTTACATGTTAAAGCTTATAATTTTTAGGACACAGCTGAGTAATGTTTATTTAAAAACTTGCTGAATTTGTAAGCTACATCATTCAGCCAAAGCTGTAGCATGTGTTAAAATTTAATATTATTCTCCGTTTGAGCTGAAAACTAGAACTGGGTGAAATATCGACGTAATATAACTTTGCGGTCGCACAAAACATTTTCAGAGCGCTTTATAGCGTTGGAATGACTTGGAGAGGCTATTGCAGGGTGGCAAATTATTAAATAAAAATATATTAGGCAAAAATACTATTTCGTGAACGAGAATAGCTCGCTTAAATTTTTGAGTTTAAACATAAGCTGACTATTTCATCTCGTTTAAATGTATGCTATTTCTTCTCTTCAGTGAACAAAATCATATTTAGTATTGTATTGGAAAAGTTATCTAGTAGCAAATGTTTCGATATTAGTGCTGAAAGGATATTTAATAAAATTGTTTGTTTTGGTAGTTACGAAATAATCAGAAATTCATCCACTTTTTATTTATTTTTTTGAGAGTGACAACATGGCATAACCAACTTAGATCAGCGTAGCTGCAAATCAAACTAGAACGAAATATTATAAGGCAAAAAAAAGAGTTAAAAGCAAAATCATAAATATTTATTTTTGCTTTGGCTTTCTTCTGGTTTTTTTAAGCTATCATATTGATTTAGTCACGTGATATTACAGGCAGAGTTCAGTGTTGAAGGAGTTTTAAATGCAATTTGATGATTTGTTGGCAACGATATTTGTAACTCGCTGCATCATTTTCGATAATTTAATTTAAAAATTCCGAGAAAAAAAAAAGCAGAAATGCGAAAGACGTCAAATGAATTCTCAATTTAATTCTTAAGAAAGCATTGACAATTTATTTCATCCGCCATTTTTATTAAAAGATGGAGCTAAGTAATCGTCAAAATGAAAAATGTTGACTCTGGAGAAAGCAAAAAAAAAAAAAAAAAAATACCCGAAAATAATAAATAAAAATGGGGGAAGAGAAGAAGGATTTTTGGCAGCAAACAAAGATGTTCCATTACAGCAATTGACATTAACTGAATGGATTTAACATAAACGATGTAGAAAAAGATATTACTGGCAAAAAGTTTTTTCACGAGTAAACGAAAAGTTTCCATTATGGAAGTTGAATGACGTTTTGAGTCGACATTTAAATCGACGCACTCGAAACGAGACCGACCTTATTTCTTTCTTTCGGTTTCTTTTTTTCTTCTGCCAAATCGAATATATTTCTCGAGATTTGAATGAGTCGAAGCGTTTTTATTCCCATTTTTCCATCCCCCCCCCCATCTCTCCTCCTACATTCTCTCCTATTTTTGGGTTCACGATCGGTTTTTCGAACGACCCAACTTTTTAATTTTTAAATTTACGTTTATATTTTATTGAGTTATAATTTTAAATATTGACGAAAAGGAGTATTTCTTGAAAAAAAAATCAAGTTCTGATCAATTCTGTTGCTCGAAAAAAGAAAATTGCAAAATAAAATATTTTTTGCTAAAATTTAAAAGGTTTTCCATAACATTTGAGTCATTTGCAAAACGAAAATCAAAACTTTTTTTTAAAAAAATGATTGCAATTTAGTTTTTTAAGTACCGTACAGTATTTATTTACCAAGGAAATTTGATTTAAATGAATAAATACAGCTAGAAATAGTAAAAGTGTAATAATGGTGCAATTTTACCGAGAAGCTCAGAAAGTTCGGTCTACCGTCTACAGTATATGCAAAAAATATTTTAAAGAAACCCAAAAATTCAAAAAGTAACTTTTAGCACTTATTTCAGCAGTAGTATCCTGTGCTAACAACACATTAACAATGAAACAAAAATGTAACAGCTATTAAAAAATAATGTAACTAGTCAAGCGTTGCTACAGACATTCGAAATTTTAATTATTCACATTAGCAGCCTACTAAATTTTAGTTGAATTGGTGTATCTCATAAACGGCCAAATGCGCTCAGCTGGCTCATCTGCATTCACTCGAAAGCATAGAGAGCGTTTAAACTTAAATAATTGTAAACGTACACAATTATTTAAAAAAGTACATAATATTAAACCATACATGTAATTACTTTTGGAACAATTTACTAAAAACTTCTTTTTTTATAAAAAAAAAATATATATTGTTATACTGTACTGTATTCTATAAACAAAATCTTAGCATGGGAATTTTTATTTCTGAAAAACGTAATTTTTTGAATTTTAACTTTTTTTAAATATTTTTTGAATTACTAAAAAATTATTTTTATACACAAAAAACTTTCTGAGTTTCTTTGTAAAATGACACAATTTTTACATTATTATTTTTGCTAGTTTTTTTCAATAGCAGACGAAAGTTGGATACATGTACTTACATTTCTGACACCCGGTATAAGATATATCCAAACACTAGATTTCTAATCCGGTTCTATTCATCGTAACGGTGATATTATGAAAGACAAGCATCTTAGCTGCCGCGATAGGCATTTGCTGAATAAAAGTCGTAACGCGAGCCAAAGTTTGTGAACCGCGGCTATGCAATTTTTCTATTTTTTCATCCCCGTAGACTGGGAAAATGTGATGCTTGACTAAGATTTTGTTATTTGTGAGAGCCAAAGAAAGGGTGAGACAAGTAACAGAATTAGCGATAATTAGTATTGACATCCAGGCTTTCATAAATGTATGGCTTTCTCCTACATAATTGAATTAAGGGAAAAGTGCGAGCCAAAAAAAGGTGTTTTTGTTGACCGTAAGCCAAAAACTAAAAGAAACTTGTAGAGTGCTACTGCCTTCGTTAAGTGATCGAAAAATATCACTTTCATTATTATCTCTCTCTCTTTCTCTCTCTCGCACACACATATTACGCCACTCTTCTCTCTCCTTTCCATACGACAAATCGATAGGACAACTTTTGTTGTTGTTTTAAATTACAAAGTGTAACAGTTTATAAGCACGCCATCTCAATTTGATTAATGCGGTTGGTGGTCGTAACGCTCCCTCCTTTTCGCTAATAATGGTAATTGCAGGGACGTTAAATGGGTGTGTTAAATAGATGGACGGCAGCGAAAAAGGTGTAAACAAAAAGCTTTCTTTGAAAACTTAATTAATAACAACTAAATTTGAAGTTTATTCAGAGTTTTATCGGCTCTACCGTATTCGTTATACCGTTACTCTGTAAGATAATTTTTCATATTCTGCTCATACGATAATTTTCTTAAATTGAACGCTATAAGAAAGTTTTCTAAATTGTAAACATATTACAGTGTAACGGTACTTTTTAAATGCCTTTAAATGCGAAAGCTTGAAACTCATTCATTAACTAAAAATTTATATAAATTACGTTTAATTATCAAAAATATTAATAATGCCGTAATTATATTTGTGTAAATTATGAAAACTAATTTTAAAATACAGTACTGTAGTTATAGCGACGCTCGCACACGCAGTATGCCACTTCAGAAATTAATACCGTACAGTACTGTACCGTAAACTGAACTTTAATTCAATGACTCTGTTTACCCTTAAATACGTAAGGTTTGCTTTGGTGTAGAGCATTGGTGTGCCTACTGATTGCCCATGTATTAATTTTACATGACAATCCTAAAGGGGCAATGTTATTACTGTAATTGTATTACGTTGCCAACACAATTTTAACTATCTAGTTTTAATGTATGGATACTTGACCGGTACTACAGGCGTTTTAATTTTACACATTAAGTAAAAATTTTATATAAAACAATACAAATTGTCTGCGTTGCTAACTTTTATTTAATTTTTTTTTTTTTTGGTAGCGACAACATAGATTAGTCTCTTAGCATAACAAATTTGGATAAAGCTGAAATTACACAAAGATTAAATAAAAGCTAGATCAACGTGTTAAATTTTGCTCTAAGTAAGTTCCTTATATCGAAACATTTATTTAATAAAAGCTGAATAATTGTCATTTATCATTTTATTAAGTGCTCGTTAGGTGAGGATAAATGACGTTGCTCTTTGACTGAGTAACGCGTGCTGTTTTGTTAAATGGCGCGAGCGGAGCCGTGTGACGCCGCCTTAAACGAGCTCTCCTACAGCGCGAGCTTCTAGTTTTAGAGTCGTGAAATGTTAAGTTAACCGGCGGCCATACACGTCTTACACACCGAGCAATTATTTTTATGGCTTTTCGGTGTCGTTACGTGGCGTTAAATTGGTTGCGTTACGGAAGAGAAAAATATGTTACGGTTACGAAGGAGGGAACTTAGCTTCACATAAAACGATTAAGGGCGACATTGATGATTTTTTTTTTAAGAAAAAATATTTTTTTCGATTATTTTCACTCAAAACTACCCATCAAATGACAGTGTAAACAACTTTTTTCTAAATACTGTACGAGAAATATTTTGTTCATTATTAAAATATCCGAAACGTCAGTCAATTAATTTGACGTTTTGAAGGCTGATTTTTAAAAATGTCGTTGTTAAGATTCTATATACGAGTAGCCTACATGTACTGTATTTAAAAAAAAAAAAAACTTAAAATCTCAGTTATAGGTTACTATGTTCGCACCGGAATTTTTATACAGGTTTCAATCAATGAAACCAGTTCCGCATTTTGGGATGAACACATAAGGTTTGGTGGAACTAGCTCCGCATTCTGAAAACCAGTTTCCATCAAACCTCTTTTCACTGATTTTTGCATTGGAAGAGCAGGATCAATTTTATTTATTTATTTTTTTGAATAGAGGTAAAAGTCATGTTTTTAAATCGTGAAAGTGACGTCACAAAATCACTAATTTTCAGTGTGAACAAAACTAGTTACCTTATCAAAAGGACCTTAAATCTACGGTAAAATACATTGAAATAAAAAATGCAAAGTAACAGCAAGCAAATGTTTAGGCTTGCGGAAGCGCGCACACTTTTTTAAACTCGGTTTAAATTTTGCTCTTGTTTTAGAAAGCGGGTTTAATTTTGCTACATAAATTTTATTCTCTTCTAATAAAAATTTTTGGCGGTCCCCAAAGTTTTTTAAACAGAGATCTAGTGACTAGGGGTGGTATTTATTACAGCTTTTCTTATGGATCTTCTTATAGGACACTTATGCTGCGTTTAATTTTTTTTTTATTTATTATTAAAAGTAGTCTATTTGGTATTTTTTTTTTTTTTTTGATTGGTTGTAATGGGCCACTATATAAATTTAATGACTTATGGAGCTAATATAAACACTACTTTAATTCTATATTTAGAAATGGATTTGGCAACGAAATGCGCATGTACAGCACGGCGGTATTAAGGAGTGTATTTGAATAACCTCGCCACTTTCGTTGAATTCATAAACTAATTAATTTGAGTAAGATAAGACGCAGCTGGAGAAAAGGGCTTAAAGGGGCGGATGTAAGAGGGAGAAATGTATTATTATTTCAGGTTCGATTTATTGTATAATTTGTATGACCAGCTTTCGTTGTTTTTGGATCACAGACTCGAACCATTTCTCATCTTTTCTTATTCCGAAGTTATTAATCACGGCGGATATTATTTCGCTATGCCAAGCAAAAGCTATTATCTTTAAAATATATGGCTTATATTATAGCGTGCTACATTTTATAGGCCGTTTAATTTATACGGTTAATCAAAGTAAGTAACACCGTAGAGTTTTATCAACTTTAGCGTACCGGTATTTGATGAACGCTATAACCCATTTCATATGTCGAACTTTTATTATTATTTTTTTTTATTATAAAGTAATTTAACGGATAAAGCTTTGAAAATCAATAAGCAATTTAAAATCTGCATATTCGGTTCCAGTAAAAGCGTGAAGATTTAGCTATATTAGCATAGTACAGTATATTAGTTATAATGTACCACGGGTTTAAATTTTATGTTGTGGCTACCAAAATTGAGATTAAAAGAAGAGTTAAACGAATTCATCGCGTTTAAAAATGCCTTAACCATTTTGGAAACTGCTTAAAGAGTGCTCTCTTAATCTGGTTTAATTAAATAATGTCTGATTAAATTTAATGTCGTTTAATAATTTTTTTTTTATTGCACCTGAAACTCGTAAAAATAAAAATTAAATCGTAAATTTTTCATTTAAAGCTTTGAATCTTTAATTCATTACAAATTTTTATTTGCAAATTCGTATCTCAAAAATCTAAAGCACAAATTTCAAGCAGATTTCATAGGGTAAATTTGTATGGGTGGGAAATAACTGAAGAATTAATCTTTTTTTTTTTTTTTTTAAATAAAGTGCTTTAATGGAAAGTTGATACCGGTAACGATTTAAAAGCTGGTTTAATTTTCTGTTTGCCAACTTATAATTAATTGTTTAGTATATTTATTTTGCTTTTAAAAAAAGGAAGATCGTTGAATTCAGATGAATTATTTAAATTAAACGCTTGTTTATTTTTCATTTCAGATTTCGGAAATGGTTTTTGGCGCGGATGAAAGCGAGAGAAAAGGTAAGAATGCGTTTTTTATGCAAATATCTGCGAATTAAATCTTCAGCTTCAGGAAGTAAAAATTGTTCTTCGTTCGCGCTCCGTCGTCTGCAAGCGACGAACAATATAAAGTAGGGTTTCGGCTATTAAACTTTAGAAATAATAACTCGGGAGAAGCGGATGAAATTAAAGCACGTGAGAATCACGTTTTTCAATCCCGAAAAGCGTCTATAGCTCCTTCGATTAAGGCGCTTGTGGACGCACACAACTGTACTGTATTTTATAATTTTTGATTCATTGAAAATCTCTTAAAAGTTCGATAATTAAGCTATATAGTATTAATGGGTTATTTAGATCATTTGGATCGCGGATCATAATATTATCTATAATTGGAAGTATTTTTGAATTTATTGAGATGTGACTCACCTCAGTCTATAATTTTATAACACTGCGCGTTTAACCAATGCGTTGCCATGTTGAAAGTGCGTTACCATGCGTTTGTCTCTACTATTAATGAAAGATGACGGGGAAAGTTTAGTGACGTCAGGAGTTATAAATCGGACAGTTGACGTCACTTTTATTGCAATTGTCATGTGGGTGGATTATTATTAACGTAACTACAAGTCATAAGAACTAATATTGAGATTTTCCTATTAGAGGCTTAATAATAACGAAAAAAGATTTTAATATAAAACGTTTAACGTTACCGGAATTGATATAAAATCCATTCAAATTTGTCCTTAAAAATAACGTGGAAAGAGTTTGCTTACCTAAAAAAAAAAAAGATAAAAAAAAAAGAAACAATTAAGTTTTAGTAATTTTTTTATTATTATTATTAACATATTTTTGTTTTACGCGTTTTATTGTTAAATCCCGGTTTTTTACGCGACGTTTACTTGGCGTTTAATTAAAAGTTGCTCCAAAATTACTATGACATCTCGATATAACGAATTTGACGCTGATATGTTTGCTTATTCAAAATATTTTTTTTACTTGGTGCTTCCGGTATTGGTATTAGAAGTTCGCTTAATTGAACAGTTTGCGAAAAGTTTGTTGAAAGTTCGTTGTATCGAGATTCAGACTTTAATAGTACAGTAATGTACTAGAAAAGTGCAAAGGGGTTTGTGTAAACATTTCCGTTACAATATTAAATTAAAAGCTAATTAAAATTGACGAAGACTACGCTGCGTTTACATCGCGTGTTTCATTTACTGAATCAATATCGAAGAGGGTTGTATCTCATTTAAGCAAAAAACAAGCTAATTTTTACCTAAGATAAAAATTAATTGTATGCCTATTTTTCCATTAATATTCTATACATTTTAGAGCAAATGTCTTTTTCCCATCAAAAAAATGGGGGTTTTTTATGGCATTAAAAGATATATTTGTGCTTCGTTATTATTTTAAATTACAAAGAAATATATTCAAATAAAATATTAAATTTTAGCTCAAATATTAATGATTATCAAAATACGTTTTGGAAAACTACGTTAATACATAATTATAAGGAGGAATAATTGCGTTTTTAAGACAAATAAGACATGTTTTCGAAAACTATTAAATGATAGTATTTTTTCCCCTCCCTGATTATTTCGTTAAAATGATTTTTTTTTGGTTACTGTTTAACGAAAATTTATTTACAAACAAGTATCTATAATGATAAATTAATACATTTCGTTACATTAGAATTTTATTTTAAGTAAATTGAAATTTTGTCCGCTAAACATGCAGTTTGATAATTATTACAAGATTGATTTTCGAATTTTTAAGTTTTGATCTTGGTTTAAAAGTTTTGTGGCAAAAAAAAAACATTCGATTAAAATTTAAACTAAAGGCATGACAAATCTCTTTCTGGAAGTCACAACAACAATTAAATCGCATGTAATGATAATCTGAGATAAGTGCTAAAGGAGATCTTTGATGCTGTTGTTGGTTTGTTGCTGCCCCATTCTAACCGATCTAACTCGGGTTTCTAGAGACCCCGGGAAATAAGAGAGCCTGGAGAGGGCAGAATGGCGTCACCCTTGTATGTATTCGAACATTCAGAAGTAGTTTAACTGGGAATGATGCTCATTCAACTACTTATCAGGCTCAACTGTGCTTAATTTTAGTTAAAAATTTTCATTAAATCTTATTTCTACTGTTTGATAAAAGAAATTTATTAAAAATTTAGCTACCAACAAATAAATATCTCGAAATTAAAAAAGTGTCATCTAAGTGCGAAATTAATATCTCTCCAAGTTATTTGAAATGGTTGCTAGGTGTGTGTGTGTGGGTGTGAAGAATTTAAGGTTTAATAAATTGCACAGCTGTGAGTGTCTGCTTTTCGCCAAAAATTCCGCCGTCTTGCCAAAAATTGAAGCGAGAAAAAGCGCGCGTTGTACGTGTACCGCACGAGTTGATATCTGACCCCCTCTCCCCCACTCCAAAATCTCAGCCCGTTCTTTCTAAAACAAGGACCACCCACTCTTCCTCCACTTGTACTTTATAGCTGAGATTTAATTAAAACAAAGCAAAAGCAGCTTTTGCAATTGTTATGCTTAAATAGAGCGCGAGAGTAGGGTTTTGAGAGACGAAGGAAAACGAGCAAGAAATCTGATTAAAAGCGCCGCGTAGTATCATTCGATTAGAGCGGGGTATAATTGCGCGGTCACTGGCGTCCATAAACATGAAGGCCAAATTAAACCTTAGCGTTTCGCACGTACAACGTGAACGTAACCGTAAAGAGTGTGCGTGTGTTGCGATGAGAATGAGGAGTCGAAAACACTCGAACCTGTTTACGCCGAATGAAACTGAGAATATGCTATTAAAAGTCAATGCCACGTGTTTCAAGTGGGGGAAAGAGCGCGGTGGAGGGAAGTGTGGGCTTGTTGTTGGTGGGTGGAAACCTTAATCGAATCCATTTCGAAGCAATTAGTTGACCGTTCGTAAATAAAGAATCGTCTGCAGCACTCAACAAAGGTGGATAAATAACACTTTGAAAGAGGAGAATAAGTTTAAAGATAGCGACTATTTGTTACTAAACTACAAAACAATGCAAGCACCTTCAAAGTATAACAATAATAATGTAGATGACATGGGAAGCTGCACTTCGTGGAATGCGTTGTTTTCATCTTAGAAGCAGTTTTGGAACTCTTAAAGCGGAGTCATGCTCATTTACAAACTTTGAATGTTGGCCACTGTGCCCAAATAGCGATTTTTCTAGGCAATTTTCATTTGCTATCTACAACTGAGTCGGCATGTGTTAATGCGGAAACGTGCTCGTTTTGACGGCTAAATCTTTTGCGAACTTGCAGCTGCCGACTGAGTCTCGGCATCTTTTTTTTTTTTTTTTAATAGTTTAGTCGCCCTGGGGGCACAAAAGGGAAAAGGGGGGCATTTGTTGGTATTACATTAGTTCAGTGTTATTGGTATTATCATTATTGGTATAATTGTTATTATTGATATTATTATTAAATTATTATTATAGGTGTAGTAATTTTTATAATTTACAACATTGCGTAAGTTTCGTTTCATGTTACAAAGTCGCAATGAGTTGGCGGATGAGCTCCTTTCTATCGAGTTTTGGTTTAACGGAAATTTCATTTGAGCGCATTAACACGTGCCGACTTAGTTGTTACAGTAAAGGTCATATTCTGGAAATTGTTTTTTTTTTAAATGGGAGGTGTTCATTAAAATTTGTCTGATTAATTCATGCTCCAACGAAGACCCTGTAGAAAAAATCACACAAAGTCGGATCTAAGTTGTAGGGGGGTTGAGGGTGCCTTTGAAATGCCGTTTTGAGTTTTAAAACTAAAAAAAAATTAAAATATTTCCATTTATTTAGCCAAAATTCTGAAAATTGTAATTATGATTTTACTCCTAGAGTTCTATTAATATTGAAAATTTCCCAAGGCATTTGCTTTGTAAGTAGCTGCCATGATAAGTGAATAACAAGTACTAAATTTTATGAAAAGATGCAGAGATAAATTCGAGATCGACTAGTAAAGAATGATATTATTTAGTTAAACTAAAAATTACGAAGTAAAACTAAAAATTACGAAGTAAAACTAAAAAAATTACGAAGTAAAACTAAAAATTACGAAGTAAATCTTAAAAATGGGCTAGCAAATTTGAGAGCGAGTTTTTAACCGTAACTTTGGGACGTAAAACTTTGGATTTAAATTGAAGTAAAATTAATTAAAAAAAAAAAAAAGTACGGTAATTGAAAAGGGAAGATAAACTTTGAAATTAGGGAAATAGTAATGTGAAAAATGAAAATTTTAAATTAAAGTTGATAAACTTTTTTAGTGAGATAAAAGTAAATCGTGAAAAGATTATCCTTGCATTTAAATTAAGCGGGGGGAGGGGCGATGGCTCTGCCAAATTCAGTAAATGATTTCTATGCGATAACATAATGTATTGATGCAGAGAGTGAAGGAAAACGACAGTTGCTTAAGATTTAGTATAAATTAATGCTAGGCGCGTGCACTTAACGCGGTGTTTGTGTGTTAATGGGTAAATTGGAGTTACCGTTACGCTTAGCTATTCGCAGGCGTAAACTTAATTTACACAGCGTAAGCCAATTTCGATCAAGATTTGCACTTTTTTCTACCGTAACTACGGTAGCGAAGAGAAAAGAAAGAATTTTTCCCTTCGCTTAATTAACTTGTTCATCGCCTGGCGCACGCGCTCCACACCGCAGCCGACGTCACGCTTCTCCATTCACTCGTCTACTCGATCGGGATTGCACACACACCGATCAAAATTTTAGTCATAAGCGTGCTCTACGTTGACTGTGATCACAGAGTGTTTTCATTTCAATTTGAAATTTTAATGCCATCAAAAGAAAGTTTTTTTTTAAATAAATTATTAAGCCAAATTAAATTTTCTCAAACGACATTTTGTAAAGCGTTTTTTTAGAACTGCAATTGTATGAAGGACTTGCACAAGTTAAAAGATCAATTTTTTAACTTGAGTTAAATTTGTTTCTCTCATTTTTTTTTTCATAAATTAAAGCGTGAATAAGTGAAAGTTGCATGTAAAAAGGTGGTTTCTATAAGGTGTCCAACGGAGGACGGACTTTTTAAACTATTAATAAATGAGTTAAATATTAATGAAAATGCATTTATTTATATTTATTTACATTCAGCAACATCTCCAATTTAATAATAAAAAAGAAAATGTGGCATCCGACCTGCCCAACTGAGTCGGCACGTGTTAACGCGCTTAACGAAATTTCTAATAAATTCCGCACAAGCCTTCTTATGCCCCAATCTAGTCGGCAAGTGCACTCTAGAAGTCCGCAAAAGCTTCAGCCGTTAACACGTGCCGACTTATTTGGAAAGGTCATAATTATGCTATATGTTCATTTTTATTATTAAATGGGAAAGGTTGCTGAATGTAAATATATAAAAATAAATACATTCTCATTAAAATTGAACTAATTTGTTAATTGTTTAAAAAGTGCGTCTACCGTAGGACACCCTATATAAACCAGGGTGAACATTTAAATTTTGGAGTTTGCAACAAATGGAGTTCATAAAGGAGTACGGTACCCTTTGAAATGAAAGAGTTATTTCTAAAAGCCCTTCAATTTTAACACTGCAAATTTGAAGTTAAGCAATCGTACTTGATTTTTATGTCGCGTCTCAAAGTAAGCAAAATGCTAAGAGCTACACTTTGCTTTAACTTAATACAGGACCGCAAGAAATGGGGGTTTTGTTCGCCAGTTCCAAACCCTGTTTCGAATCTTTGATTAGTTGATTGAAATATTCAGAAGTAGCAAGTGCGACAATGTTTTATTCATGCGACGACGCTTTTCTTTTCCTAATGGCTTCGTCTAGACGACATTCTTTTTGCTCTACATGTACTAATAATACAGTATTGAACTCTACTGTATTTGCGGTTCTGGTTGGTCAACCTCAACACCTTCTCTCGTCCTCTCTTTCACTCATTCATTTTGTCGGTATGCGTTCTTCGTCTACATCTACAGTACTTTGATTTCGTTTCCGCGGCATTAATTAATTTCGATTAAAATACGTATAATTTAAAAGTTCGAGGTCTGTAAAAGAGTTTTTACTAAACGAGATTGAACCTTTTCAAACAAGATTAATTTTAGTAAAATCGATTTTTAGAATAAGATCAAAATTTAAACTTGAACCCTTATAGCCCCGATTTTTTTCAGTTTTCTGGATTTTTTTTTCAAATGAAATCAGATTTTTTGAAACTCGTTTTAGTAAAATCTCTTATGTTTGCACCAAGAAACAAGTTTTTAAGTTATGACGACGGTAAACTACTTGCAGTCTTGCAGATATCCGGTTTTAGCAATAGTGTTTCTATCTTCAAATAGTCTCTAGACGATCAACAATAACAAAACAAAACCTGGTGAAAAGAACGACCTTTGCTGTTCTTTTTTTTTTTTAAATGTTTTGCTGGCGAAACGCCTTGTGAAAAGATGTTTAGTAGAATCAAGTTTGGAAGACGGTGGATTTAGTTCTACCAAACATTTTGCGTTTAATATGCTAATATGGGAAACTGGTTTCAAAATTGCGGTTGAAACCAATTAGATTTTCTTTTATTTATGTTTCAACCGGAAATAAACAATTATCTATAGCATACATTAATTATGCATGAGGTCAGAATGCCGAACAAGAGCAATGTTTGCATTCATTAGATTTTATTTAAATCGTTTACGGTTTACTTATTCCCATAAATTTTATTTTCTAAACAACATAGATTAGTCTCCTTTTTTAACAAGCATAAAGTAATGTAAACATTGAGCAGAATAAAACTAGGTCATCGGGGGCTACTATTACGTAGCCACGGAATTTCTAAATTGGGATTAAGAAATTTAAAATTTACAGTACAGTATTTCAAAGTTTAGCCGCAATAATAAAGCTTTTTTTTACTAAGCGAGATTAAAATTATATAAAACTAAATTTAATATAAAAAAATTTTAGATCACAACCTAAACCAATTTCTTTATTTAAAAAAATGGTGTGCGCACGCGCGGACTCAAATTTGTTTATGTGATTTTACTGCGTGATTTTTATTTTTAACGCGATGTTTTTAAGATGAATTTTTTGAAACTGGTTTTAGTGGCCCTGTACGGCAATCAAACTTTCTATATACCGTACATAATTTCTTTAAAGTGATCTGGGTTATTATTTAATTGGGTGAGCAGATGTCTAAGTACGTTCAAATATTAGATTAAATAAGAGCCAAAAAGAAAATTATACCGGTAGTTTTATGTATTATAAGTATTATATATTTGATTCTTCGCATTGATATTTGATGTTGTAAAACGATGGTACAGTACCGTATACTGTATATGGTTGTGAGAGAGCATAAGGTTCAACTCCACTAAAAATGTGACCGATCGATATAATATTATGTTTATACATGTACATATCTATATATTTTTTTTAAGATGACATAAAAAAATATGTCTTCTGAGAAATGCTTTGAATAAACATCCGGGCACCCAAAAAAATATAATAACATAAGAAAATCCTTCATACAAATATTAGATATACTGGTATATACATACAGTAAATAGATTGGTCGGATGAATAACAGAAAAGAAAGCGCTTCAACTAAATTATACAAAGAGATATTTGGCGCGTAAATTATATCTCAAATTTACCATCCTTATCGCTATTATGAATTTAAATTCGGATCAAAAGCTTTCGTCGTTTTACAGAAATGGCGGTGGGATTTTTGAGAGAGACGTACGCAGGCGCACTGCAGAGACGAACGAGAAAAACAGGAAACGGAAGTAGGTTGGCAAACAATGACAAAACTAACAATAACGCTTTTAAAAATCACTTTACTTATCATTTATTTATTTTTTCGTATTTCGTCATTTTGTAAGTCAAAAGGGAAGTTTGTTTTTTTCCCGGTTAAATTGAAAACCCACTTAAACCAAATATTCTTCAAATTTTTCTTTTCTTTTTTTTAGCCTTAACTTACAATCATGGTTCTGAGAATCATTTTACTGAAACCGGTTTATAAAAAAAATTAAGATTGTCTTTTATTTTTTTGTTTAATAGTTAAGTCGCCAATATGACAGTACCGTTTAGGCCCGAAAAAAAAAATAATAATAAGGAGCCGGAAAAGGCATTAGAGATTTTGCGGTTAAGCTTTTTTCCTCAATCTTATGCTTCAATCCACTTCTTATGTTTGCAAAGTTTGGAAATTTTTGTTACACTGATGTAAATGAATAAATAAGTTTTAAGTTTCAAACTATGGCAGCATAAGAATTAGACTTAATAAGCATAAGAACGAAAAAAAAAAGCTTAACCGCAAAATCTCTATGACTGGATTATTATAATTATTACAAACAGTTCATTTTAATATTTGAAACGCATAAATAAAATTCAAAAAGCTTTACTTTTCAATATCAACAACACAGATCAACTATTAATTCGAGATCAATTTTCCAACGTACATCCTATTTTGTCACCAGGCAATATACATGTATTCCACTTTAAACTATTGCTTAATAGCACCCTTTTTATTATATTTTATCGACATTGGATTTCTTAAAACAATGTTGAGTAAAACTACTTTCTAGAGCAAGTTCAAATCACGTGTTTTGGGCGCGTTTTGTTACTTTTATTTGAATTTTTTTTAGTAGTAGCAACATAGATAAATCACATGTATTAACAAAATATGATAAAATATACATTTAATTTTAGCTCTCTTCGGAATTAGGATCAATGCAAAATTTTAGAGAGATTGAAAACGAAGCGAGATGGCACAGATAATTGGGTCTCAAATTAATTATTATTGTTTTTAATTTGTTTTTATGTCGTTTAACTTTGGCTCAAAATTGGACGTATCAGCGCCAAAAAAACCAACATAAACACACAAGATAAGAAAATACTCAAAGCAAAATGAATCTAATCAAGTGCGAAACTATATATTAATAATTATTTATACTTGTACATTACATTAATCGACTTAATTTTAAATTGAAACCCTTAATTGCATTAATGGAGATTTTACCAGATTAATTGTTTTTAAAAAATGAGCAAAAATGAACAAAATTTAAATGTAAACTAAACTTTATAAGCGAGTTTGAAATACTCGTATGTAGAGTTTTTTTTTTACTGTTTAGCTTTTTATTTTAATTTTTTTTTTTTTTTTTTGGGTTACCGTAGCAATAATAAAAAATGATTAGAAATCTGGAGTTATATGATTTGACAAGCCTGATATCCAAGCGAAACGAGTATTAAATAAAGCTAGATCAGCCAGCGGGTGGTCACTGCATATTACGTAAAGGCTTTTTCGAGCTTTGAATTTGAATGTGAATCGGGAAGAAGAACGTTGGCTCCGCAAGAACTTTCGACTGAGATTGAGAAAACGCAATGGCGTACGTTGTTTGAGGTGGGAAGGGGAGATTTGACCTCACAAATCAGAGTTTGAGCATGATCTATATATACACTGGTCTCGCAGCTGTTAAGAAAAAATCCTTTTAGGGATTTTTTTTTCCGCTAGGAGGCGACATGAGCACA
>JAQGAY010000570.1:0-24359 GCA_034698085.1 Polydesmus angustus | reverse complement strand
CCCAAAAAAACTAGAGGGGCCGCAACTGCAACTGGGGGGGCCAGGCCCCTCCTGGCCCCCCCTTGGCGCCGGGGCTGCGTAGAAGCGAGCACAGGAATATACTTCCAATACCGGTGTATAACCAGAAATATTAAAAAAAAAAATTAAGTTTTATCTATGATAGTATATTTTTTGCATGCATTATTATTTGCATGCGGATATGCGTAATTCGATGTTCGTAATTCAAACAGACTGCTGTTTGTTTAGACCAAAGTGCCCGGCATTTTGGCGACATGCTTCTGATTATGATATTTATGTTTGTATTTATCAAATCTACAATCAGAAAAAATAATAAAACAGAAAGCAATAATTTCTAATAAAAAAAAATAATAAAAAAAGAGAAATACTCTATTTAGCATTAAAAAGGGATATAAATTTGAGTACCGGTATTGTATAGGGTGTTCGCGGAACTTAGCCAATTTTCAAAAATGAATAAATCAGTCAAATTTTAATGAAAATGTGTTATTTTTTTTTTAATTTACATTCATCGACATTTTAAATTTTATAATAAAAAACAATTTCTAGAATATGACCTCCCTAACTGAATCGGCACGTGCTAACGCGCTCAACGTAATTTTTATAAACCGTTTGGCAGATGCCTGGCTTGATATTGGGGCTTTTGCGAACACCCTAGCGAAAAAAATTTTAATTAAAGAAAACTTTTTATCCAGAAAAAATTTTTAATCAAGGAAAATTTTTTTATCCGAGAAAAGTTTTTTTATCCGAGAAAAGTTTTTTTATCCAGGAAAATTTTTTTATCAAGGCAAAATTTTTTTTTTCAGGAAAAATTTGAGAAATATTTTTTATCCAGGAAAATTTTGTTGTCCGAGAAACATTTTTTACGGTATCCAGAAAAAATTTTTTATCCAAGAAAAATTTTTTATATTAGAAAAATTTTTTATCCAGGCAAAATTTTTTATCCAGGAAAAATTTTTTCTTAGAAAAAAAATTTTTATTTAGGATAAATTTTTAACTAAGGAAACATTTTTTATCCAGGAAAATTCTTTAATCCGAGAAAAATTTTTTATTCAGGAAAAATTTTTTATCATAGAAACATTTTTTTATTAGCGAACATTGGCCAACATCTGCCATAGGGTCAATGGAAATTACGTTGAACACGTTAACACGTGCCAAAAAAAATTTTATCTAGGAAAAATGTTTTATGAAAGAAAAATTTTTTATCAAAGAAAAATTTTTATCCAGGAAAAATTTTTTATCTAGGAAAAATTTTTTATCCAGGAAAAATTTTTTATCCAGGAAAATTATTTTATTTGAGAAAATTTTTTTATCCAGGAAAAATGTTTTATTTAGGAAAGATTTTTTAATTAAAAAAAATTTTTAATCTAGGAAAAATTTTTTATCTAGGAAAAATTTTTTATCTAGGAAAAATTTTTTATCCAGGAAAAGTTTTTTATCTAGGAAAAATTTTTTATCTAGGAAAAACTTTTTATCCAGGAAAATTTTTTTATCCAGGAAAAATTTTTTATTCAGGAAAAACTTTTTATCCAGGAAAATTTTTTTATCCAGGAAAAATTTTTTATTCAGGAAAAATTTTTTATCTAAGAAAAATTTTTTATCTAGGAAAAATTTTTTAATCAGGAAGAATTTTTGAATCAGGAAGAATTTTTTATTCAGGAAATTTTTTTTTCAAACTTAATACTTTAATGTTCTAAACAGTAGTTTGTTTGCAAAACAGGCATGTGAAACTTCAAGTGCATTTAATGAAAGCAAATTCAACAAATGTGCAGACCATCTTAAATACAATCT
This sequence comes from Polydesmus angustus, assembly GCA_034698085.1. Classification (NCBI taxonomy): domain Eukaryota; kingdom Metazoa; phylum Arthropoda; class Diplopoda; order Polydesmida; family Polydesmidae; genus Polydesmus; species Polydesmus angustus. The sequence continues at coordinate 22,553 of JAQGAY010000570.1, read as the reverse complement.
TCAAGGACGCGAAGATTTTCCACTTGAACGATATGCCAATTATACTGATTATGTCAATAAATGTACCTGTAAATAATGTTTTAGGCGATAAAATATTGAGAATTATAAAACTATTAACATATATATTTTTTTTAAATTAGTAAATGTATTATTTGATACGATCCCACACACACTAGTAGATAGAAACAAGTTAGTGTAGAATTCCATGCAGGTATTTTCCATGGAAAATAGTTAAGAGGAAACAACCGTTAATAATTATTTTTTCTATATGTTTAAAGAAGTGATGATTGAATTAGAAGTGACAAAAAGCGTGAAGAAGGAAAGCATGAATAGGAGCGAAGCTTTTAACTTTAATGCACTTTCTTCCAGTTGGTTAACCATACACCCAAAATCTCACAAAATCACACTCATCAAAGAAATTCCAGCCATTCAAGTACAAACAAATACAGTATTACGTACTAAAATATTTTAACTAACTTTTTTGATATTAAATAGTTATGGACGGTTATTTCGGAATTTGGCGGAACGGTAGGTTTGTATATCGGAGCTTCGTTATTGCCTCTCGTCGAATTAAATAGCGCCATCATCTTCAAACTATTCAAGTTTAATTAATAACTGTATCCTCTTTAAAAAGCTACAATACACAGCACAAACAAATTACAAACGAATAAAATAATAAAAAAAATAAAATTGCTTATGAAATTTTGTTAATACACGTTTATCAAAATAATGTGAACTCTGTACACTTTTTGTTAAAATAGCTATGGTAGTCATAGCAACCGAAATATACTTAATGTATGTCAGATAATAGCCAAAGTATAATATTATTTGCAGTTAAAAGCAGTTTTCTGACCGATTCATTAAATTGATTATCGCCTTTTGTATTTTAACACGCAAACTAAAATTTTATCGCAGTAATAGTAATGTTAGTACTAATATTAGTACAGGTACTGTTATTGATTGCATATAATAAAATATTATATTAAATCTTTTATTAAAAACTGCATTTTTCTATAAAATGGCATTAAAAAGCACATCAAACGTAATAACAAGCAAATGTAATTATAATAAACAAATTACGAATGCACAAAATAATTAAAATCTCCAATTGCTCACAAAATGTATGTGTGAAGTTTTACGGTATATTAAAGTTTATAAAAATGACTTACCAATCAACTTGGTTGCATAGCTACTATAATTGTCATAGCAACAGTACTAAAATACAGCTAATTTCATTCCTACCATTGCCTACATACACTAATACATCCGAATCCGTGTGGTTTTAATTGATAAATATTATTACGAATAGCCTTGCACTCGAAACATTAATGACGAATATATCGAGTCCGGTTTCTTCACGAGTAAAACCCATCTACAGTACGTCAATTCACAATCAAAGTAGATACTTTATTCTTTTATTATTCATAATATATTTAAATTACAAATTTGCTTTAATAATTATTGAAACATTGCAAAATGGTTATGTTACAATAATAACTAGGTGAAGGTATTGCACTGAAATAAATTAGCCATTATCATTGTCGCTTAAGAAATTCTCAGTAGATAATTATGTCGTTCAACCCGTGCCAAAAACGCTTCCGCTCATTAGTAATTTAGCACGCTCCGATGACGTCATTCCATACGAAATGAACACAATCGCTCGGTCGCTTAACTCGCGCGGAAAAAGCAAGAAAATATTCTTAATAGGAATTATTTATATATATTTTTTAAGTAAAAAGTACTCGCTCAATATGAATTTTAAGTACTGGAAGTTGTTTTTATCGTGTTTATCTCCTTATTTATCGTCGGTGTGTTTGGGCATGGTGGTGTTTTTCACCGCTCCCGCTTTTCCCAGCATTAACTATGGAGATTTCGGCTTCCGGCTGACCAGCTCACTCATGTCGTGGATAGCTAGTCTAGTGGCGCTGTTCGCTTTGCCCGGGACCTTGTGCATCGTCCCCTTCATGGACGCGTTCGGAAGGAAGATGGCCATCATTTTGACCACTATTCCCATGGCTTTCGGCTGGCTCGTCATCGTCTGCGCCTCCAATGTCCCTACAATCGCCTTCGGGAGAGCTCTGACTGGCTTCGCCATCGGAATGCAGTACGCAACTATCGTCCTTTATCTCTCAGAAATAGCTCCAAAAAACGCAAGTTCAAAAAATACTACCTAATAATTAAGAAAGATAGATGTAGGTACTGATGTATAGGAGGTAGCATTTATGAGGAGCCCGTTTTGCCAAAAAATAAGAAAATTGTTTATTATCTTAAAAAAAGTGTCGTTTTTTATTTCTCAGTTTTTAATATTTTTTCTAAAAGATGGCGCCATAAAGTTTTCAAAATTATGCAACTCGGCAATTTTTTGGTATAATTAGGAAGTGAGAATTTCAAAATTATACTTTATAATAATCCGGGAGCAGTATTTTATACATTTTTTCCCCCAATAGGTAAGCTGAAAAACAAAACACTTGGCTTAGGTCCCCCACGCCAAAAAAAAAAAAAACTAAAACCGAATTTGACTTTTGAACATAATTACCGGTATTGCAATCATCGTAACTTCAAATATGTCAAAATATTGTTTACAACATAATTTGTTATACTACGTACTATATTGAATGTATTGAAAACATAAAGATAAGTAAATTAAAAAAAAACCGAATATAATTATTATGAACAATAAAATAATTATGAGTTTAAGGAATTTATTCTATTTTGAATTTGTATTATAAGTTACATTAGTAAACCACTAACTCAATAATTAATTGCCATTTTATTATTATCCCCCTTTAAAAAAAAAGAATTTTTAGCCCATTTGGTGCAAAAATAAGATTTAAATGTTTACCCTGCTTTTTTCGGGGCAAATTTCACTTATGTTTATGTTAAAACATGGAAAATATGTGGAAAAAACCAGTTTATAGAGAACAATGATTTCCTAAAACGCGTTTTAGTTGGTCAACATTAGTAACAAAACAACAACAGAATTATCTGTTTTTAGCAATAAACTTGTATAATTTTAATTATATTTTTCAGTTACGCGGAAGAATCTGCTCCATCTTCTCCGTGTGCGCGTTCTCGGGTGGACTATTGACCAACCTAATGGGTTCGTTTATCGACTGGCGATGGCTGGCCCTTCTCTCCTTAGCTATCGTTTCGGCCACTTCCGTCACATCCGTCTTCATGTGCGAAACGCCTCGTTGGTTGGTGCTTCACGGTCATCGCGACGTAGCCATCCAAGTCATGACCACTTTATGGTCAGTTGATGACCCTCAAATCATCGATAGAGAATTAACGGACATCGAAGAAAATCTCCGATTAGTTTCGCCGCACACATTACGCGACCGTTTACGTGCTTTATGGTACCGGCCCCTACGCAAACCATTCGTCATTTGCCTGGTCCTAATGGCGTTCCAACAGTTTACTGGTCAAAACTTCTTCGTCAGTTATTCGGTGGACATTTTCAGGATGACCAGCGACGATTTACACACCTCCAACATAATATTTACCAACCCCAACTATCAATCGTGTCTATTGTCGGTGGCTTTTATCCTCGGCAGTTGTTTGTCCCTACTCTTCATCGACCGCTGGGGCCGCAGAGTGCTTCTCATTTTGTCCAGCGCCATCAACGCCTTGAGTTTGGCCGCCTTCGGGACTTGCTATTATTATCTGCGATCGAAAGAAAACGCGTTCGTCAACGAGTATTTGTTTTGGTTACCTTTGACCTGTCTCCTCGTCTACGTCATCGGCTTCAGTTTGGCCTACGCGACGATTCCGTTCCTCCTCATCAGCGAACTCATGCCGACCAACGTCCGCAGTCTGGCCACTGGGATAGCCATGCTGGTGAAAAATGTGTCGTCTTTTATCGTAGTTAAAGCGTTCGGCTCGTACCACGATTTGCCCATTTATACTATCTTTTGGATTTACGCGGGTGTGGCGGTTTTAAGCTTAGTTTTTACCTTCGTTTTCATCCCGGAAACTAAAGGCAGGACGTTGGAACAAATTCAAAAGCCTTGGTATAAGGACACGAAAAATGATGATTATAGAGTGAGCAATGGCCACGATCAAAATTTACGAGCTACTATGTAAATCAGTTGAAGTTAGATACTCTGCGATTTAACGTTTTACCGTAAAATGCTTATTAAGATCAATATGCCTAAATTTATTTTGTAAATATTGTATTATTACGCATTTGTTATGTATTTTATAGTAATATTAAACTAATTATGGTGTAGCTTGGTAAATTTTGAAAACGAAAATATTTTTTAAAAAAATGAAGAAAATGACCATAAACTAATATAATAAAAAAATGTAACAATGTTTTTATAATGTAAATTAAATTAAAAACGTGATTTTTTTAATGTATGAAATAGAGTTGTAACATGCACAAACTTTCTTCCAAAGCTTTTGAGTTGGCATCAAAAAGATGAGTATGTAATTTGATTTACTTTACAGTATTTTAATGTTCAATTATTCCTGTTAACAAAATTGAAGTTTTAAAAGCTTCGCAGAAATGGACTAATGAACAGCGACGATAGTACTTCATAAAATTAATGACTTTAATCTCAATAAATCAAATTCAACGCAAGAAATCAACAAAATTATTTAATATTCCTTTATTTTCAAGGACTAATTTCAATATGATTTTGATTGGTTTTTTGGTGATGAAGTCACTGCAATGTCAAATGAGGAGGGCTTTGGGGATGTGTGAGTAGTGCTTAAAAATAAGTAATGTTGTTGAATTATATATATATATTTTTAATTATTATTAATTTGCGCGTCGTAATGATTCAATAATTATATCAAACATAAAAACGTATTCAATCCTTTTTGGTATTTTAACAACTTAGTGCGGTATAAATTTAAGGAGCAATTGAAATTTTATTTAAAAGAAAAATGATTATGCGGTAAACTGCTTTATTTTAAATTCCATTGAAAACTGTTTAAACGTTTTCATTTAGCTCGAAAATACTGCATTTATTTGTGATTTTTGTCAGTTTAATTTCTGCATCGTTGGCTGCTGAGGTGATAAAGTTTATTTTTAATTTAATTAAGAGTTTTCAGTTAATTCAGTACCGGTATTTTATTTATAAATTCGGAGTAGGAAAAACGAGCAAGTCCAAGAGTTATAAACACGTAATTAATAATAGAAAATTAGTATACAACGTATAAACCGTTTAAATTTAGTTTTGCTATGAAAGTGACTGAGAAGTTTGACTTCTTAAACAAAAGAATCGATGAAATAGAAGACAAAAATTCTTCGAAAGAAAATATCGTAATAAAATGTTATTGCCTAAGTTTTAACTTTGCAAAAAAAATAATTAATTTATATAAACGATTAGACAAATAATATTTTGGAAGAAATTTTAACTATTCTAAAAGAAATGAAGATCAAAAATGATGAAAAGGCTGAAAAAATGGAAAGATTTGATGAAAATTTGAGAAAAATTGAAAAAAATTGTAAACAAACGAATAAAATTGAAACAATTGAACAGGTAAAAACCCCTAAGTCAATAATTCGTAAAATTACAATAATGAATAATTGGTTTTTTTTAATGTGCATGCACTTAGAAAGTGAATGTGAGTGACGAGTTGAGCGAAATAAAGACACAATGTACTTCAATGTGTGAATCAGAAATGAACATTTTAGCGAATGAAACGAGTGAAAAATCCAAAAAAAATTTTGAAAAAATGGAATTTTGCATCAGAAATAATTCAACTTTTGGAAAAACGTATGTTATTTACTCACGTGAGATATTTTTTTAATTAGGCAACGTTTAACCTTTAGTTGTGCTACCACTAAACTTTTCGCAGCTAATGTTTGGTCTTTCCAGTTCAGGATGAGCCAAGTTTCAAGATTATGACAATTGGTTTATTGTTTAAAAACTCTTTTTAGCCATGCTCTCCGCACATTTTAAAACCAATAGCAATAGTTTCCAAACTTGGCTTAAACAAAGCTAAGGGAACCAAAAACTAGGTTAATTCATCTTCTGATGGTCAAACGTTACCTATTAAAAAACTTACATATCATACTTCATTAAAATTCTAATAATCTGATTGGTCGGCTTTTTTTATTTTTTTTTTAATGAAACTGAAAATTACCATTATTTTAAAGTAAGTCATTACGATTTTTATAATTCTAAAATACCAATATTAAAATTCACTGCAGTATATAATATAATATTTTTATTAAGAGTTCGAATGTTTGTGATCCTAATCCGTGTTTGAATGGAGGAATTTGCGGGTTCACTTCGGCCGGAAAGGATTATTTGTGTGTTAATTGTTCTGTGTACGCGAGCGGAAGAAACTGTCAAAGTAATTTGAATCGAAATTTTGTATCGAAAATTAAACATGAAATTTGATTCTAGATTTAAACTGCGTCAAAACAAACAAGTGTTTTCAACTCAATGACATGATTTACGTCGTTTTTGAGACCAACGTGCATTTAACGTGGAAGGAAGCCGATCGAAAATGCAGAAGTGAAGGTATGGTAATGGCCATGCCGAAAGATAAAACGTCCACGGAGTTTGTGATAAATGAACTGAGGTCGGTGTACGGCACTCATGGTAAAACTCCTTGGTTCTGGATTGGGTTAAACCGCACGGTTGAACAGACGTGGCAGTGGAGAGACGGAAGTCTGCTCGGCTCTTATACCGGAGGACACGCAGCTATGAAAAGTTGGACAGATCAAAGATGTGGTGTAATGTTTTTGTACGATGTGAATGTCTTGTGGTCCGGTAACGGTTGTCACCAATCGTACTCCAATCCGTACTATTCGCTTTGTGAAAAACGCTTTTCTATTCATTAATAATTATTTTAAAAAAAAATTTTTTTTACATATTTTTGAACAATTTTCGTTAACAAATCCAATTTATTTCTATTAAATTTCTTCGCGAATTATTTTCAATAGTTTTTTAATGTGCGCTAGTAAAGCCACTAAACAGACATTAAAATCTTTAAAAAAAAATAATAATACGAGTTTGAACGATAAAATTGCACAATTATCTTCAATATTCCATTTATTGTGTATTAAAGATTTCTTTACTTGGTTTACGATTTGTCACAATTTTTTTTTTATATAAAATTTGTGCGCAAATTGCTGACTCCCAATCATTTATTTTTTGTAATGCCGCTTATCTTTACTGTTTAAAGTCTCACAAAATTATTTTGTATCGATACTTAAATAAAAATGATTGGAAATTGAACTTATTTAATTTTTTTGACAAGCGAAATTCGCGATGAAATATTTTCAATTTTATTCCTCTGCTTGGTTTGTATAAAAACAAGCGCCCTTACAAAGTTGGATCATAATCGCCATAAAAATGGAGTTTGACATCGTTTTTGATTTCGATGTAACGACAAAAACAAAATGTAATCTACCAGCTGGCAAGATTGGCCATACACGTAATTTTCTATTGATTGTTAAAGCCAACAAACATAAAAAATGAGGTAACTTGTTATTTATTTATTTTGTGTGTCCAGAACACCTTTATTCATTAAAAATGAAATAACATAAACTTTTTTTTATATAAAAAAAATATATTAAAACATATCAATAATTTTTTTTTCAATCTTTGTTTTGTATCCATAGGAATGGAAATACATGTAAAAACATCGTTTAAGCTATACATCGTTTTATTACTGTCTCGCACATTGCACAGTATTATAATTTATTTTTGATTTCCTAATATTTTGATTACTTTGTGATTGCCTGAAAATTTTATTTGTTTATTTTATACACTGTATACGTTATACGTTGTATTATTGCAAAATGGAAGAAAAAAAAACCCAGAGAAATCACAAAAAAAACTTCATTTATTTATTAAAAAATAAATCACACCCAAACAAACTATAGATTTCCCTCGTATCATTTATTTAGTTTCTTTCTTCATTAAAAACAGAAATGAACAAAAAATATTGCTAACTACGGCTCAATCCCCGCGTAAATTTAACGACTTTTTCTAACAGTAATTTTCCACGTAAAACTTTATTTTTATGATGGCTGTGTTTAAAAGGTGTTTACAGTATTTCTCAACCAAAGATCACGTTTATCTAGCCTTTTCTGCCCTTTTGCTGCTTTTGCATTTGGTTCTCCTCGTCTATGATTTAGCTCAGTAAAACTTTTAAATCCAATTTTTTAAAATTATGATTGATTTAATTTTTATTTCAAATAGTTGTAATAAGGTGGAAAGTGCGGTGAATGAGGCCATCGTCAATGATAAAACGGTTTCCTATACTTTGTGCTCCAATGTTCCAATTAAACGACAGTTTGGAGCAGCTTCAAAAGTAAACTCATTGTATCAGGTAAAAATAATAACAATAATAGTTAGACATTAATTCGTTACACTGAAATATTATTTGCCCACAAAAATACAATACTGTAGTGCAGTTTAATTAAATCTTTTAAATAATTAAGTATGAAAATAGTTACAGATAATAGGTGCATAATAGGTGCACGACGAGTATACTAATATGCTAGAGCATTACTACATGTAGATTGTTTTCTCTTAATAACACTTATTAGATTATAATATCTTTTTTCATTATTATTTACGAAAATTTTTATTTGCCAACATTTACCAGTTAGAAAATATCATTATTTTTCTTATGCAGTAAGTAATTAAAATATAAATGTATACATTTCCAGCGAATAGAAAGATGGAAAGGTTTTGTCGTACCGATTATTACTGTATGCTTAATCTTTAAACTGATTCTTAGGATGATTACAATGAAAATGAAAGCTATCTTTTCTTTATGGATTTTCTTGCTTATAACAGTATGTGGGATGATATCGATAAAAAGTAAATAAATAAAACGTGTTTGCTATAATGAACAACGTCTTCCCTCGTAACCAAACACATTAAAAGTAATAAAAAAAATTATTTTTTATTTTAGATTTTTTAATGAGTCCATTTTTTGGGAGGTTGCCAATCTAACCAAAGTAAATATTTTGACTCAAATTAAAAACTAAAAAATTTCTAGGATTTAAATTTGTCTTAACAAGAAAAATGAGATGGAGCTGCTGAGTGAGATGGTGAAACTGAGCGAAATGGAACGAATTTTATATTCTCTATTCCCTAATTCAAAACTCAAAATTCTTTTTAAAAAAGGATCAAAAACCGAAAAGTAAACAAGAAAATGAAACCAACATCAAAATAAAATTTGAAAACAATTTAATTACTGTAATTATAATTTTATTTGGTTTTGTTAAAATGTAGTACTCTTAATATGGACTACAAATTTTTAATGTCCAACAATTTGCTTTACGGAAATTGTATCACTTTCAATCCGTCTTTATTTAAAGATTTCGTAGACAACGAAGAATTCGGTTTGCTCGATTGATTTAATAGTAATTAATGCCAGTTTAATAAATACCGTAAAATTTATGCTTATCTCTCAAAAAAGATGTAACGATAACAAACGACGTTTTGCAACACCGAAATGGAATGGCCGAACACCCAGAAATGCCTTGGAAGAGGCAGATTCTTGTGATTCACCTGTTCAACACTGAACCTATCTTCGATTCACAAAATATTGTCAAAATTCCAGCAGATTCAAAAATTTCTGTCACTGTTACTAAGGTAGTTAAGATAATTTCCCCACCTAAAGTTTAACTTAAAAATATGTAAATTTTGGCATAGACGGCATACGCACATGAAACAGAATGTGAAAAAAGTTCACAGCCAGAAATAGATGACGATTGGGAAGCGGATCAATACTTAGATGACCGAAATTACACCTATTCCTATGAGGTTTCTGTTCATTTCATTCACATTTTATTTGTTACAAAAAATGCAAATTTATAATAATGTTTTACTTAGGGATGTTTGGCTTCTTGTTTGCAAAACCTCACAGTTGAATTCTGCAGCTGCCAATTGCCTCATCTGCATCCAATCAATAGCATGAAGATGTGTCGAGGTGAGAAAGAAAATTAAAAACTCTTAATGAGGCAAACATTTTGAATAGTTTTAACAATTGTTACGCATAAAAACATAACAAAATAGTGACATAAATTAAATTCCAATTACATTTTAAACTTTGCAATAACGAGCGCTTTTACAAATAATTATGGAGTGTCCAACATACCGTATCAAGCGTATGGCAAACAATAACGTTATTAAAGCACAATTAAAGCACATTTCTACATTGCTGCATCTAATAAATGCATAATAGTTTTGAAAACTACTTTTATGTTACAATTGGCTTTTTAGGTTGCAGATTAATCCCTCAAAGATTGCTGGATGAACAATGTGGGTGTAAATATCCCTGCAGGTTTTACTTTTTATTATTTTGTACAGACAACTTTTTTTAAGACAAAAGGAAATAACAATTTTTATCTTCTAAAAGATACCTGGATTTACACATTTCTTCCGAATTATTAACACCAGGAATTAACAACAATGAACTCCTAAAGTTTAAAGTGTTACCGAACTGATAAAATTGTTAATTGAAAATTAATATTTAATGGCTGGTTTATTATTTTTAAGGATGCAAGGTACAAACAACTGCGGAATCTCAAGGAAGAATTGCTGATAACTACATCATTGACAAATTTAATGTAATTACAACAGGTGCCGAATTTCCATTTTTTTCGGGTAAATTTTTGTTTTTTAGCCTACAGAAGGGTAAAACTCAAATCAACATCCAGTTGCCAAAATTAACAGAAGTTATGACTGTTGAAACTAAATGCAAGGTTTCTATTTTTTTAAAATTTCTAAATGCGAGAATAATATTTGAAATAATGAAAATATTAAATAGTTTGTAGTGGTTTTAAGTCAAATCGGGGGAGTTTTTAGTTTATACGTCGGCATCTCTTTCATTTCACTCGTGGAAACGCTCTTTCATTTGGCTTCAACTTATATTTTTAAAGTTATTAAACAAAGTAAAAAAAAATTCTCATTAATAATTGTGTGCAGATGATACCTAAAATAAAGTATTTTTTTTAGGACAAAATATAAGTACATTTTCCCTTTCGATCTGCAATCAAATTCAAAACTCAAATTTAAAACTAAAGATGTTTTGGTTCTTCATTGTTTTGTCCGCTGGGTGCGCAACATTTGCACAAACGTGGACACTCATTCAAAGATATAATCAGCTAAAAATTAGTTTTCATTAATAATAATTACTGTAGTAATTATTATTAATGGAAATTAACTCTATTGACACTGATGGACAAGTTTCTTTTTTTTCTAATCTTCTAAAAAACATACTTTTGGTTCTTAACATTTCTTTTGTATACACATTTTTTAAAAGCCCTATTTCTCTAAATATTAGTCAAATCAGCCCCATCATAATTATAATGGGCTGCCCACTTTTAGTTAAATTCATTATTCACATTTCATATCTACTTGGATAAAATAGGTTTCCAGTTGTGAACCAAAGGCAGGAAATTGAATCCATGGAATTTCCTTCAGTCACAGTTTGCTCTAATAATATACTAAGTAAACAAGGAAACAATTTTTCTATTGAAGATTTATTAACAGAAGTACAGAGAAACATATACACCCAACAGAGGAACGTTTTTGCTCTTGGCAGTTTTGGTAAGTATAGTTTCAATGACAAAACATAATTTTGTTATTTAATTATATTGTATTACAAAACCTTAATTGGGATTTTAATTTGATTTAAAAAAAACATCAAAACTATTCAAATCGACATTTTGATGCCTTTGATTACTATTATTCTCTGGCTTAGATGCAGTGAAAAGTTTAGAAGAGCATTTAAAACAAAATCCATTAGCCGATCAATTGAGAAGAGGGCCAGCCGTCGATCAATACATGCCTACTTGTTATTTCGTAATTGACAACAAACGAAGAAATTGCAGGTTAGTTGAATTTTAATTACTATTGAAATTTTGTTTACATTTTTAATGTAGATTTATATATTTGTTTTGTATCTTATTTTTGTTGTTTACTTTCTTGCTCCCTTTTAAAATGACTTTTGACTCATCCTGAATATAAGCTTTATTTCCAGCAAAATGATTAAATCATCGCTTGGATCATTTGGAAATTGCGTTACCATTAATGCATGGTTTATGAATGAAGAGAACAATAAAATTGACAGTAAAAATTTAAAAAAATTAAATGAATCTTAGAAATAAATAAATAATCCTAGTATATTATTTTTCAAGGTTTAACGATGGAACTTAAAATGACAGACCCAGAATTTTTGTCACTCCAGAAAATGTTTGGAACAAGTGTGATTATTCATCCAAATGGAACTTCTCCTAACACTTTTAAGTTTCAAAAAAATCTGGAAATTCCTCCCTCTTATTCCTACGACGTTGCATTTACAATGGTAACTGTAAAATCAAGTTTAAATTATTAAAAACAATTAGAAAACGTAAACTTAGATGGTCCGTGAGCATGAACCTGAGCCATATCCATCGAAGTGCGTGTCTCCAACTTCACCTTATTACCAATGGATGAACCTGTTCCATTCACATGAAACACCTTACCTCTACACTAAACAAGTACATTAAAACTTTACTATCACATTATTATATAAGTGCCTCATAAGTAAGAAACCCTGAAGTGTTTAGAATGTAATCTTAAATATCAAGTTAAATCATTTCAATTTTTGGATTGAATATTCTAGTTTAACCAGCTGTTTGCTTTATTAATGTTAAATTTATGCTTTAATTTGTTTTAAAAAAATTCAAAGCCACTGGTAACCTCGTACATATTTTGCAATTTAGCCTACACGGTACTTTCTAAATATTTCGTATCTTACATCTAAACTTTCTGATAGAACTTTCAATTTAATTACTATATATCAGTAATTATTGCATTTCACATTAAGTCACTTTATTTTAATTAGGTTTGACACGGAAATATTAATTATTTTCTATTTAGGAATGCGAATCTTCGTGTACATTTAATACTTCCAAAATACTTGGATGCTTAAACAGTCTTGAATACGAACATCAAGGGCGGCAAGAATTCCCAGTAAAACTTTACGCCAATTTTACTCAATATGGTAAAATATTTATACTTATTAAATCATAAAAAAATGGATTTTATTTTATTTTTATGGTATTTATTATTATTTTTTTTAAATTGTTTATAATAGATTACTGTGATACCCGTAGAAACATACCCACAACAACATGCGACTGTAGAATTCCTTGCCGGTATTTTCAATAAAAAAATGTTGAAAATTTTAAATAACAATAATCAATTTGTGTGGATAGGGAAGTGTTGATTGAAACAGAAGTGACAAAAAACGTTAAAATTGGTGATGATTCCCACGAAATATTCAACATTAGTTCACTTTCTTCAAGTTGGTTAACCATACACTCCAAATCTCGCACAATCGAACTCATTAAAGAAATTCCGGCCATTCAAGTACAGTACAAACAAATATTGCATTAAAACTGCTTAATTAACCATTTTTAATGTATCAATAAGTTATGGACAGTGATTTCGGAAATTGGCGGAACTGTAGGCTTGTATATCGGAGCTTCGTTATTGGCTCTCATCGAACTCAACAGCACTATCATGTTTACACTTTTCAAGTTTAAATAATTCACATAAAAATTATTAAAGTGCATTAAATAGTTTTTTTTAAAATTTATTAAAGATTCACATTATAAAAAAAACTGTAATTTGCTAAAATATTAAAATAAATTGTATTATGCAGGGTGAGCAATACGTCTCTACTTCCCACAAAAACATTTTCTATGTGCGCATGTGTGGTTGTTCAAATTTGATGGTTGGATTAAAAACCCAATTGCCGAATTCAAAGGTACAATATTTCTATGCCCCCGAGTTAATTTATCTGCTAAATTTTTATATGGGAAGAGATAGATAAAAAAAAAAGTTTATTATGAAGTTGAATCCTTAATTTTATTCCTCCTAATAATCATCTTTGTTACATGTTTATTAACATGCAAAATGCGTTAATTTAAGCAAAATGTTCAACAAGTTGGTTAACCATACACTGAATCAAATGAACGCATTGAATATACACCAAATAATAATAATGTATCCTAAACAATAAAATTTGCAGTTTAGATTTTTTGCCTGATTTTCTTATGCTTATAACGCCATTAAAATCATTTCGTAAGATAAGAAGTTGCTAAAAAAATAATAAATTGTGTATGTATTTCCTAATAAAAAACTCTTATTTATGCCGTCATTACAGCTTTTAGACTAATTCATTAACTTTTTTTCAGTTGTTTATTATAAACATAAAAATTCAAATTCTGAAATTATAATTCTACAGACAAACTCATAGCATTTGCTATGTAGACATTCTAATTATTTGCCAACCTGTATCCTTTTGTTTACCTTATATTCCGAATTATTCGATGTCCAAAGATCATCGAATTTTGAAGAAATGGAAACATTCAAGGCAAGATTTCATAAATATTTTAAAACTGAAAACCTAACCGGTGATCGGATATTAAATTTAATTGTGATGAGTTTTTCAGTAAATATTTTCTGTTGTATTTGCCGTAAGACATGTCATGATAATTGTATAAAATTAGAACATCTGACATTTTCGCTTAACCGGATGTTCTAGTCCGCCCGTTTAGGACGGATAAGCGAAACTCTATCATACTGGTAAAGATTTCTTCGTTTGACATTTAAAAAAAAATTCGCAATACACGCATTTTGCTATTGATTGATAAGGAGAACAACCACAAAAAAAAATAAAAATTAAGTAAAACTTAATTATTTAGTTTGGGCAGCAATAAAACTTTATTAAAAAATTTAATAATTTAAGTTAAATTATGTTTTTTTTTTTTTTTTCGATATTTCAGGGTATCCATAGGAATAAAAGAATAACATAGTTTAATTTATACACGGTGTAAAGGAAAAAAACAAACCCAACTGAATCACTACTAAATCCTTACTACCAAACTAATTCAGTTGGGTTCATTTTTTTCTGTTACGCACAATGTATCTCCCATTTACCTCCATCACACACCCACGTACTAGATGAAATGCAATGGAAAAAAAACTTTATACTGCGTTAAAAAAAAAGTCCACGCCAACTTTTTGTAAGTTAATCGAAACTTACAATTAAAAATGTATTAAAATTGATTTTCTGATAATTTTTATATTTTGTTGTTGGCTGAAAATTTATTTTCGGTATTTATTTTATCTTTATAGCATTGCAAAATTAATAAATAAATCACCAAAAAAAGTTTCATTTATTTATTTAAAAAAAATAATCACGTCCAAACAAAATATAGATTTTTTCTTAACATTTATTATGCACTGGTACTAGTTTTATTTCTTCATATAAAGTAGAAATAAACTAAAAACGTTACACACTACTCTTAATCTTCTTTTATATTTAACAACTTTTTCTTCCAGCATATTTCTACGGAAAAGCTTATTATTATAATGATGAGAAAACACCTTTATCTCGCCTTTTCTGCCCTTTTACTGCTTTTGCATTTGCTTTTCCTTGCCTACGATTTAGCTCAGTAAAACTTTTAATTCCATTTTCTAAAATTCTGCTTGATTTAATTTTTATTTAAATTAGTTGTAATAAGGCGGAAAGTGAGGTGAATGAAGCCATCGTCTATGATAAAAATGTCTCCTATACTTTGTGTTCTAATGTTCCGATTAAACGAGAGTTTGGCGCCGCTTCCAAAGTGGATCCATTGTATCAGGTAAAAATAACAACAGTAAGGGCGTTAATTCGTTAAATGGTGCATCCTATACCCAAAACCACCTTCCAAGGAATGCCATTCCCGTTTTGAGACCGTTTAAAAATACAGTAAAATAATGTTTGTAAAAAGCTAATTTAGTACATGTGTACTACATTTTTTCTATACAGTACTATTACTGGTTTGCGTCTGTATACAATAATTGTACAAGTAAACATGTACAGAAAAAATACATATATTGTAACAGAATATTAATTAATAATATATTATTTTAACAACATTTTTATATTTATATATCATTTTTGTACAATGTAAAGACAATTTCTGGTGAAGAGATTTAAAGCATACAAACGAAAGAAAAAATATTCGTTTTACTGATAATAGAATCAGTCTATGATTGTATTACTTTTTTTACATTATACATTTTTTGATTTTTAGGACGATTACGCTAAAAATGAAGACTATTACGCCCTTACGGATTTTTTTGCTTATGACATTATGTGGGATGGCATCAACGACAAGTAAATTAATTAAACAAAACTGTAGTAAATAAACCAAATCTTACCTCATATTTTTCTCATAAATTTTACATTATAAAAAAGTAATTAAAAATGAATTTTAATTTTAGATTTTTTAACGAGTCTGTTTATTGGGAAGTTGCTAACTTTACCAAAGTAATTATTTTAACTCAAAATAAAATTTTTTTAAAAAAAATTTAGGGTTCAACTTATTAAATTTGCCTTAACCAGAAAAATGAGATGGAACTGCTGAGTGAAATGGTAAAATTAAACGAAATGGAACGAATTTTATATTCCCTCTTTCCCAATTCAAAACTCAATATTCTTCTCAAAAAAGGATCGAAAACAGAATTGTAAACAACGAAAATAACTCAATATCAATTTATATTTTTAAAAAAACTTTTAATTTTTATTTGATTTGTTTACACCTAGTGCTTTTAATATGTACTTCAAGTTTTTAATGTCTAACAATTTGCTTTACGGAAATTGCATCACTTTCAATCCATCTTTACTTAAAAATTTCGTGCATGATGAAGAATTTGGTTCGTTCAACTGATATAATTATTAACGCTAATTTAATAAATAATATGCATATTTAACCCTAATAAAAGATATAACGATAACAAATGACGTTTTGCAACACCGGAATGGGATGTCTGAGCAGCCACAAATGCCTTGGAAAAAGCAGATTTTAGTGATTCATCCATTTAACACAGAACCAATCTTCGATCTACGAAATATTATAAAAATTCCAGCAGATTCAAAAACATTCATCACTGTTACTAAGGTTGTTTATTATTTTACCCAATAAAAATGTAGCTAAAATATTTAGAAATTAAGTTATTTTGGTATAGACGGCATTTGCTCATGAAACAGATTGCCAAAAAAATTCCGGGCGAGAAATAGAAGAAGATTGGGAAATGGGTCAATATTTAGATGACCGAAATTACACTTATTCCTACGAAGTTTCTTTTAATTTTATTTGCTATAAAAAATATTAAATTTGTATTAATATTGTACTTAGGGATGTCTGGCTTCCTGCTTACAAAACCTCACAGTTCAATTCTGCAGCTGCCAATTGCCTCATCTGCATCCAATTAATAGTATGAAAATTTGTAAAGGTGAGAAAAAAATTGAAAGACTCTAATGAGAAAAGCTTTTGCATTAATTTTACAATTACGTAGTTAAGTTGTAGTACAGTATTGCATGGTTACCCTTTCAGTTGTACAGAAGGCGCTAACCATAGCCTGCACAGCACACCATGTAGCAAATAATAACATTACTATACAAATTATAGTAATGTTGTTGTTTCAAATTAGAAATAAATGTTAAGCAACTCTTTGCTATGTTTCATTAAAGCTCATAATATCAACAATAATTTGCATATAAACCATATTACATTAAAAAAAAAAAAATTTAATGACTTTTCAGGCTGCAGGCTAATCCCTGAAAGATTGTTGGATGAACAATGTGGGTGTAAATATCCCTGCAGGTTTTACACTTTATTTATATGAGCATACAATTTGAGACAAAGTGATTAAGCTGACGAGCTAATAATTTTTTTCTTCTGAAAGATACCTTGATTTATGCATTTCTTCAGAATTATTAACAGCAGGAATTAGTAACAATGAACTCTTGAAATTTAAGGTATTAACAAACTATTAATATTGTTATTTAAAAATTATTTATTATTTTGTAGGAAGCGAGGTACAAACAACTGTGGAATCTCACGGATGAACTGATTATAACTTCATCGTTGAATAATTTAGTGTAATTATTACAGTTTCAAAATTTTAATTTTTTTATTTTACGTTTTCGTATTTTTAGCCTACAGAAAGGTAAAACTGTAATTAACGTTCAGTTGCCAAAATTAACAGAAGTTAAAACTGTTGAATCCAAATGCAAGGTTTCTCCATTAATTTTATTTTGAATTTTTAAATGCGAAAATTTGCAATAATGAAAATTTAAAAAGTTTGTAGTGGTTTTAAGTCAACTCGGCGGAATTTTTAGTTTATATGTTGGATTATCTCTCATTTCTTTGGTGGAAATGCTATTTCATTTAGCATTAAAATATTTCTTTAAAGCTATAAATCAAAGTAAAAAAAATATAAGTTAATAATTGTAAAAGTTCTACCTAAACCAAAAAATATTTTAAAAGGACGAAATATTAGTTCATTTTCCATCTCCGTCTGCAATCAAATTCAAAACTCAAATTTTGGGCTAAAATGGTTTTGGATCATCGTTTTATTGGCTGCTGGGTGCGCCACTTTTGCGCAAACATGGACGCTTATTCAAAGATATAATCAGCTAATAATTAATGTCCTTTTATAATTAATTTAAATTTAAAACCAATCCAACAATCCTATAAAAAGCCCTGTGATGTGATGAGTTGCCAACTTTTATTTAAACTCATTATTTACTTTTAATTTTTACTTTGTTGCAATAGGTTTCCAGTAATGAATCAAAAACAGGAAATTAAATCCATGGAATTTCCTTCAGTCACAATTTGCTCCAATAATATACTAGCTAAACGAAGCAGCAATTTCTCAATCGATGATGTATTGACGGAAGAACAAAATAAAATGTATGCACAATTGAGAAATAAATCTCTTTGGGATTATTTTGGTAAGTAATTTCAAAAGCAAAATACTTGTTATTCAATAATATTGCAACATGACCTTGTTTTAAATCTTAAATCAGATCTAAAAGAAGATAAAAATTAATTATTATCAAATGGAATAATTTTATTCTCTGTGTTAGATGCCGTGAAAAGCTTAGAAACAATGTTGAAACAAAATCCATTAGCCGATCGATTGAGAAAAGGACCATCCATCAATCAATACATGCCAAATTGTTACTACTTAATTGAAAACCAACGTAGAATTTGCAGGTCATTTAAATAGTTACTAACTACAAACCTTTTTAAATCATTAAGCTTATGTTATTATTTACTTTTTATTATTCAGTTTTTACCATATTTTTAAATTTTTATAAATTTTTGAAACTAGTCTCACATTTAGTAATTCATTTAAAAAAATTGACAAATGTCGAACCAATTGTCGCGCATTGAAAATTGTGGAAAGCTGTTTCTGGAACTTGAATAAAATTTATAAGTACAATGTATTTTAGGTTCATAAAAATAAGGTCATTACATAGAGCTTCACTTGCCCCTATAATGCGTAATAGAAAATGTCACTTGACCTTTCTTTAGCATGATTCTTTGTAAATGAGCTGTCAATATAATGAATGCATAGAGTGATTATTATTTAACGATAATTTGGACAAATCAATATATAAATTAAATTTTATTGAAAATTAATTACTGTAATAAACATCACCCCATTAAAAATGTTTTATTAAATGATAATATTTCCAGCAAAATGATTGAATCGTCGATTGGATCTTTTGGGAATTGTGTCACCATTAATTCAGGAACTTTGAAGGAAGATGACATTAAAATCGAAAGTAAAAATTACAAAAAAAAAATTAAAAAAGTCTAAGAAGTAACTAAATAATGCATTTATTATAACTTTCAAGGCTTAACGATGGAATTTAAAATGATAGAACCAGAATTTTTGTCACTACCAAAAACGTTCGGAACTAGCTTGATTATCCATCCGAATGGAACTTCTCCAAACACCTTTAAGTTCCAAAAAGCTATAGAAATACCTCCTTCGTATTCTTTCGACGTAGCATTCTCAATAGTAACTTGAAAATATTATTTAAAATCAAGTGTATATTTTTAAAATATTTGTAAATTTAGACGGTTCGTGAACATGAGCCTGAACCATATCCATCGAAGTGCGTGTCCCCAACCTCACCTAATTATCAATGGATGAACATGTTCCATTCACATGAAACACCTTACCTCTACACCAAACAAGTACCTTAAACCTTTACTATTGCGATCAATATTCATACATCTAAATCTCATTATGAATCATTGCAAATTAAATTTTTTTTTGCATTGATTTCCTAAAATTACAGGTTGTTTTACTTAACTGAAACTTAATGAATAATATAATTGGTTTCCTATGCGGTAGCGCTCTATTATGGAAACCTATAATGATTAACTCAAACCAATACAGTATAATGAAAACAAAGAAAGTGCTTGATTATTTAATTTTAACATAATAGGAATGCGAATCTTCGTGTATGTTTAATAATACCAAAATATTTGGATGCGTAGACAGACTTGAATATGAACTTAAAGGACGCGAAGAATTCCCAGTAACACTTTATGCCAACTATACTCAATATGGTATAATACTGCCATTTATAAAATCTATACTGTATATACAGTATGTTTTTAAAAAAAAAAAAAAAAAAAAACCTATTTATAATAGATTATTGTAATACTTCGTTACCGATAACAAAGTGTGACTGCAGAGTCTCTTGCAGGTATTTTCAATAAAAAGCGTTAATACTTTTAAGTAGTAATAATCATTTATGTGGCATAGAGAAGTGTTGATTGAAACAGAAGTAATGAAAAGTGTGAAAATTGGTGATGAATCCAGTGAAGTTTTCAACATTAGTTCTCTCTCCTCCAGTTGGTTAACCATACACCCCAAATCTCACAAAATCACACTCATCAAAGAAATTCCGGCCATACAAGTACTGTACTAATAAATATTAGATGAAAATAGGTTACTTAACAATTTTTAATATATTAAATAGCTATGGACGGTGATTTCGGAAATAGGCGGAACCGTAGGCTTGTATATTGGAGCTTCGTTATTGGCTCTCATCGAACTCAACAGCACCATCATATTTACACTTTTCAAGTTTAAATAATTTGCATAAAAATTATTAATGAGCATTAAAATTTTTTTAAACAGCTATAATAACAATTCACAACATAAACAAACAATAATTTGGTAAATATTAAAAATAATATACTATACACTATACAGGATGAGCAAAAAGCCTCTACCACCCCATGCTTGGAATTGGGTTTTAAAACGAATGATGGGATGCTGAATTCAATGGTGCACGAAGCGTATTGCTGCAAGTTAATTTGCACGCTAACTTTTTATATAGTTAGAGAACATATAAATAGGTTTCTAAATAATTGTGCCTTCTTATTTTAACCAAAGGTTGTGTGATGCACACTTGTATGACATCTCGCTGCATTCATATGCTACATAATGCAAAATCGCACGTAAATTGAACATATCATAAAAATTAAATAGCTATATAAATAGTCAAATTTATATTTTAAAAAACACGGACAACACGGAAATTGTAAAACGATAATGAAAAACTATATTTATCTTATAAATAATTAACGACTTGGGATGTATAGGCTCGCAGTGTTTGGTCTACACCCTAGACTATAGCTCTTTTAAGCTCTTTAGATTTAAGACTTTTGATAAACAAACAAAACTTTATTTGTTTGTTTCCAAAATCAATTAAAACTTATTAGATATTTTATTATATCCGTCAAGAAAACTTTTATTTGGTTAAAAATTTAATAACTAAAGTAAAAAAATAATGTTTCAACATTAATAAATTAAAGTGTTTTTCTTTTGTATTTTGATCTTTTTAAGTTTCCATAGGAATGCAATAATATCTTTTCAGGTATTTATATATTTTCCAATTTTCTGCCGCACAATTTGGAGTCTATAGACGAACTACAATAAAGAACAGCTTAAAAATGCAAAAACTCATCGGAGGTTTATTACAATTGGGCGTTAAACACGAGTTAAAAATGTATTAAAATTGATTTGCGGTTTTCTGAAGTTTTATTTATTTTGTGGTTTAATCAAAATGAATTATTTATTTTTAAATTAATCATTTATGCCATTGCCAAATATAAATAGATGAAAAAATCATTGGAAAACTTTTAGTTCTTTAGTAAAACACAAACACCATCCAAACAAACTATCGACTTTCCTCTTATTTTCCTTTTTTAGTATTTTTATAAAGTATCTATAGAAATGAAACATAGAAATACCGTTATTCTTCATTTAAACTTAACGTCTCGTATTCTCCCCACAATTGTTTACGTACAGAACTAGTAAAATTTCATTACGATGACGATTGAGTTGAAATCTTCTCAATGAGAGATTACGTTTATCTCGCCTTTTCTGCGCTTTTGCTGCTCTTGCATTTGATTTTCCTCGCTTACGATTTAGCTCAGTAAAACAATTACCGTTATTTATATTTCTTAAAACTCTAATTAGTTTTGTCTTTATAATTTTCTTTTAACAGCTGCAATAATAGTACAGTCAAACTAGACTTTTTTAAGGAATAACAAAGTAGAAAGCTGAAATTTGATGAGGATGTAGGCTAGGATATACTAAATAAGAATAAGTGGTCTTGCGTCGTCTGCTCTACGGGGTATGGCCGCCATCTTAACAAAATGGTGCACAAAATCGCTTTTTCGTTATTTCTTCAATTACTATACGTTTTAG
>JAQGAY010000569.1:0-24441 GCA_034698085.1 Polydesmus angustus | reverse complement strand
GTTTTTTATCATTAAATCGGAGATGTTGTTGTATGTAAATATTAAAAAATTAATTTATTTTCATTAAAATTTGACTTTTTTCTTCGTTTTTTAAAAACTCCGTAAATTTAAAAACACGCGTTATAGCTGCATACAGAGAAATAATTTCTACGAGGAAAGTGCCAAAGACACTACAGAGGCAAAAACGCTTAAACCACGCAGCGCATACCTCGCTGCTTAGCGACTTTTGCCTCTGAAATGCGCACTGGTCACTTAACATACTCCGTGAATTACGGTGACGATATGCAAAGTGTTTCCAATTGTTAGTCCCGTAGTAGGATTACAATGAGATAGAAGTTAATTGACGATTAATTTTATTTTTAATCTAAGATATAGAATGACATTGTTTGAATAAATGTACTGTAGCCTACTCGAGTTTAAGGATGCAATATTATTGGGAGATTGATGAAACGCAGGATCGTTATCTTCGAAATTAATTTGTATAGTCCCCCCTCACTAAAAATCACTATGTACCTTAAATTCTTAAAAGCAAAAAAGTGTTAGTACCGTACTGTAATAAAATAATTATGCGGTATTTTACTCAAAATCCGAAATCAATAATTGCTTACATTACTACTACATAACCCTTACTCTTAAGTGGCTTCTAAGTAACATTAAATCAGCTTCTTAAGGTAATAAGACTAAATTAATAAAAGAGGAGAGATATACTCGTATTACTCCACTTAATAATATTAATATTTAATTTTTTAAGCACTAATATAGGAATCAAATCTCCTAAGAAATAAATTTAAAGCACTGAAATGAACGTTTAAAACGCTAAAAATAATAGATAAATCGCTAATAGGTAGTTGAATCACATAATCATATATTTTCATCACTAAATTAAGTATTTTCATCACTAAGTCAGATATTTTCATCACTAAATCAGATATTTTCATCACTAAAATAGATATTTTCATCTCTAAAATATATATTTTCATCTCTAAAATATATATTTTCATCACTAAATCAGATATTTTCATAACTAAAATAGATATTTTCATCACTAAATTAGATATTTTAAAACGTTTGGTGACAACAACAACAAAAAAAAAAAAAAAAAAAAGATTTTTAAACCAAAACTAAAATTATTTTAAATTTAAAGGTGAAGAAAGTTTTTGAAACTTTGAATAGAAAATCGCTATTATACAATTGTGAAATGTTAATAACCTGTAAATGGAGTCCATTGTTGATCCATAGCAGGAATAGAAATCCAACGTAATATTTGCACATGAAGAAGAAGAAGAATAAAAATTGTGGATGACGATGTTGCGGGGGATGATGTTGGGTTCCTTCTTCGTCATGGAACTCGTCTTTTTACGACGTTATAATAATAATATTATTATCATCCGCGCTTTCTATCTACCACATTTTCTTCTTCTGCTTCCAACTTTTTCTTCGCATTTGCTTTTTTCCTCCATCAATTTGTGTAGTAAGCAAAAAGGTCACGCGATTTGTTCCACCATTCGGAAACAACAGCGATTTAATAATAATTCTTTTAAACTCCCCTAGCCACACACAAAATAATATTCTTGAACTTGGAAAAGAAAAAAAAAAATAAATGACGAGAATTTTTTTTTTTTTTTTTAAATTTAAACTGAAAAAGTTGAGAGGGAAACAAAATGGAGATGTGTCATCGTCGGTGTCCACTTTGAATGAGACAATTAGTAAAGAGTTTTGAGGGAAGATATTGTAAACAGATATGAGGCCGGCAGGTGTCGCTGCTGTGGTGGAAGGTGTTGGAGTGGGCGTGGTCTCAGGTGCTAAACAATAAGCCACCTTTTTCCTCCGTATACGCCAGTCACTTTTTTGTTGTTGAGTTTCCTCTCCCAAAATCGCTTTGTGTTTATTTCGTTAAAATGGAAAGTTTAATTGGGTGTTTATTAAAACTCGATTAACCCGTGAAGAAAAAAAAACAACTTCACTAGTACGAAATTGCTCGTTTATATCGAATTATTTCTACCTTTAACGAAAATTCTTTGTTTTGAAGAAAAATATTTACTTAAAACGAAATTTTCTGTTTAAAACGAAATTTTTTGTTTTGGGTAAATATTTTTTGTTTAAACGAAATTTTCTAGTTTTTGTCCTAATTTTTTGTTTAAAACGAAATTTCTGTTTTTTGCAAATATTTTTTGTTTAAAACGAAATTAATGTTTTTTGCACATATTTTTTGTTTAAAACGAAATTTCTGTTTCTTGCGCATATTTTTTGTTTAAATGAAATTTTCTGTTTTTTGTACATAATTATTTTTTTGTTTAAAACGAAATTTTCTGTTTTTTGTCCATATTTTTTGTTTAAAACAAAATTTTCTGTTTTTTGCACATATTTTTTGTTTAAACGAAAATTTCTGTCTTCTGTACATATTTTTTGTTTAAAACAAAATTTTCTGTTTTTTGTCCATATTTTTTGTTTAAAACTAAATTTCTGTTTTTTTGCACATATTTTTTATTTAAACGAAATTTTCTGTTTTTATCAAAATTTTTCTTGGTTAAAACGAAATTTTTTGAGTTTATTAAAATCGAATTTTCTGCTTCTAAAAATATTATTTGGTTTGAAATTAAATTTTGGGTTTACAACAAATTTTTATCTTTATGTATCAAATTTTTCTTTATAAAATAATAATTTTTACGTGCTTAATATTATTGAAAGTGTCAATTTTCATCTAAATTTTTTTTAAAAAAAATCTCGAACTTCGTCAAAATAAATAACTAAGTCTTAAAATAAAAAAAAATTCTATTTTTCGTTACATCGACGTCTTTTTCTCTTTTTTATTTATTTTTTGGTTGATCATATCAATCATTATTCGAAATTACTTCTCTCGAATCGAACTTGCGGTTTAATTTCACGGTCAATAAATAAATAAAAAAAAAATGTATTCATTCATTCATTTTTTTTATATTATTATTACCGGTATTATTCTAACAAAACACAAAAAACCAAAATTGGTCGTTAAATGCTCGCTCATTTACAATGGCGACCGTTAACTTCCGGTTCACGCGATGAATAATAATATTATTCTAATAGAGTTCGCTCACCCATTTCACTATTCATCATTCGCCTTCATTTTTCTTTTTTAACAACACGGCAGACGACCGGAAGCGCGTCATATCAACAACAATAACCCCAACCGCTCTCTTAATTCACTTATTAATAATATCAACACTAATTAAATCTCTAGAAAAAAACAAACAAATTAAAACAATAAATTAATTAGTAGAGTGTGAAATTATATATTATAAAATGATTTTGATGCTAATCGATTTTCTTTCGATTAGTATCGATGCTTATAGGCTTGTTTAGTGGTCAATGACGTCAAAGCCAACAGGAAGTAACGGTCAATTTAATGAGTGAGCTCTTCGCGTGTCTCCTCTCTCCATCTCCACTAAGTCAGCGAACTCTTTTTTTTTTTTTCTTTTTTTTTTATTACTCTCTTTTGTATAAGTTTTGTACAAGTGGTCGCGCATGCTCGAGCATTAGGTGTGCTCTATACATTGTGTTCGTTTAGTCACAAGACAAGTGCACAACAACACTAAAAAAAATAAAAATTAGCGAATTTAAAAGTGAAAATTGAGGATAAACGCTTGTTTTTTTTTAATCACCGAAACAAACAATTAAGCTTTCTTATCGCGTTTACTTTTATAAACGTACAGCAAAACCTGTCTAAAACGGAATCATGAGGTACGGTACCGTTTTTACAGGTTTCCCTTTTAGCGAGTTAAGGAGCAAAAACACCGTTGAGACAGACTAAAAGTGTGGTCTTTATATAGAAAGTAGTTTGCTACTGCGCGGCATTTCGGTGGTCTTGAAATAGAGGCCTCCAAAATGGGTGGTCACGGTCTTGGGTAGAGGTGGTCTACTGTTGGAGGTGCATTATGAATGAGGTGGTCTTGAAACGGAGGTGATACTATTTTAGCGACTGGTTACGCTGTATTGGTGATTGTGTACAGTGAAACCTCTCAACGGAGACCACCGTTGGGACCGAATAAAAGTGGTCTTCAACTGGAGGTGGTCTTGAAATGGAGTATATAAAAATATTATTTTTCTGTTATAAACATTTTAATTTTATGGTTAAACGTTCTTTAAATTTGGATTCTATTACTGTACTATAAATTGCAATCAAGTATTTAGAACTCCATTATTCAACCAAATTCAGATGTCGACCAAAAAAAAATCATCTATGAGTGTGCAGTATGCTACTGCGTGGTTGTACTGCTTGGTGGTCTTGAAATAGAGGTCTCCATTGAAAATGAGACTTAAAATGGGTGATCATGGTCTTGTAGTAGAGGTGGTCTGCTTTGGGAGGTGTATTAACATGGGAAAATCGGAGGGACGTTTTCTAAAGTGGTATCGAGTGGAGGTGGTCTTCCTTGAGAGGTGGTCTTGCGTAGAGGTTTCAATGTACATTGCTTTAGAAGCAATTTATACTGTTTTAGTGATCGTTGGCATCGTTGGCATTGCAAAGAGGCAATTGCATCAGACGTCACGCCATTTGGGGCGAAAAATTGTCACAGAAGTTTTCTTTAAAAAAAAATTATTTTGTCAAAAAAAATTTTTCATAAAATACATTTTCTAAAAAAAAACTTATCAAAAAAATTTTTCACAAAAAGTATTTTCTCAAAAAAAATTTATCACAAAAAAATTTTCTCAAAAAAAAATTGTCAAAAAAAATTTTGTCACAAAATTTTTCTTAAAGAAAATTGTGTCAAAATATTTTTTTAAGAAAGTGTCAAAAAACAGTTTCTCTCAAAAAAATTTTGCTTTAAAAAAATTTTTCTAAAAAAAAATTTTGTCTCAAAAAAATTTCTTTTTAAAAAAAATTTTCACGAAAAAATTACATGACTATTTACATTGTATAAGGGACTGTTTACACTGTAATAGTGACTGTTTACACTGTATTAGTGACTGTTTGCACTGTGTTAGTAACTGTGTACACTGTACAAGTGACTAATTATACTGTAAAAGGGACTGTTTACACTGTATTAGTGACGCTGCTTTAGAAGCTCTTGACACTGTTTTAGTGACCGTCCACTTTTATTAATGACGTTTTAGTAACCTTTGTCACTGCTTTAGTGACCGATAAGCATTGTCATAGTGATTATTAACATTGTTTTAGTAATAATGTACACTGTTTTAGTGGTCTTTCAACACTGTTGACTCGGATTTATTGTTCACTGACAAAGTTTCAATAATAATTAACAGTGATTTTGTGGCTGTAAACACTGGTTTAGTGACCATTGACGCTTTGGTAATTAACTTTGCTGTTTGAATTTTTAGTTATTTTAAATCATAAAATTATTGTTATATTGATTAATGGTGTTTTTAATAGTAACCCTGGACACTATGTTACGGTGTTAATCTTTGACACTGTTTTAGTTATCTCTGACACAAATGTTTGTTGCAGTAAACAACAACAACATTGATTTACAGTAGTTTGTCGTTTAAAGTAAAACCTTGTAAGTTTTGCGCAATTTTATTTTACATTTTAGTAATTTGAGTCTAATGAAATCGTGCTTTATTGGTCTGTGACGAAACGCAATGTAATTGCAGAGAGCATTAGCATTTTTAATTATCTTGAATGATGATTAATTACCCTTTCAATATTTTAATTTTCTGTACTACAAGTTTTGAAACTTGCTTTTTAAAATAAGCTTAATCGATTAATTAACGATATTTTAGTGAAATATAACACTCATTAATAATAATAATAATATTTATTATTGTTAATTTGACACACATTTAATTATTTTAGTGCACTCCTAACGCGTGTGTAGACTACTTTACTGCGAAACGAGGACGTAAATTGAGGCAAAAATATTAATTAAAAATGTGGTAGATAAATAATAATTTAATTAATGCAATATTTTTGATAAGCAAATTATTTTGT
This sequence comes from Polydesmus angustus, assembly GCA_034698085.1. Classification (NCBI taxonomy): domain Eukaryota; kingdom Metazoa; phylum Arthropoda; class Diplopoda; order Polydesmida; family Polydesmidae; genus Polydesmus; species Polydesmus angustus. The sequence goes on along the minus strand of JAQGAY010000569.1, from coordinate 18,518 downwards.
CCAACTGAGCGAACGAAGATAAGCCGTTTGATGACGTTATATGTCCTTGCGACGTAAAATGTCACATTCATCTATATTAAATGACGCTATAAAAAATCGATTTTTTAAAATGTTAATCATGACGTCACAATCACGCGTTTGCACTGGTTTTAAATAATAGCGACGCAATAAATATTCCTCGCTTAACGCGATAATTTTCGCACTATACAAAACACAATGAGAACGGGTGGAAAAAAACCCAACATTCAAAGGGTTAAGTTAATATCATTGACACTGGACTATTATACGTATATTATATTGAGTTTAGCAATTCGATTAAGCAATAAATGTAGTCTAATATTTTAATGATGCAAAATTAGAAGCCGAGTCGTGAGAGGGAAAATACGTTTTGAGGTACCGTAAAGTCTTCCAGTGCATTTTTTTTAGAATATTAATTGATATTTTTAAAATATAAATGATGTTGAAAAATATAAATATGATGTTTTTTATAATATAAAATACGAAACCTGCAAATAAAGTGCGTTCGAGTAGTCGGTGTGCACTCATAACGAGGTTTACTATGGGTAAATAGCACGTCAACTATAAGAACACGCTTGAAATTAAATCAATACCAGTACGGTATTAATTTCTTTAAAAAAAAGATTTTTAATTAAAATAATTAAAAAATAAAACTGATAAACAAACAGCAGTGTAACCTTTTAATATGTTATGTTATTTGATAGTTTTCAGCTTTTCTATTATTATCATTATTTTACACATGGTGTACGAAAAAAAAAAACCGAACCCAACTGAATTAATACCGGTATTAAATCTGTGCTCTCTTTTTGGTGGACATCGTGTATAATTATTAATCAATCATTAAATTTTGGAATAATATTTTTTTTATTTTAATATTAGCTTTTCTGTTTTATAAAAAAATTTGGGTTAAATAAATGCGCGCGTTTTACGAATTGTAATCGTTAGCCCGTTAATTATAATAAAATTGGTGAAAACAGCGTGTTCGGATAATCTATGTGCGCTCGTAATCCGTTTATCATATGTGAGTGCACACCGACTATTCGAACAATTTGTAAAAATAATTTTTTTTTTTTTTGAATGTTTTTTTTTTTAATTCAAAGAACAAAAACAAAACAAACGCCAGCAACAATGGCGTTTATAAGTTTCATTATTATTGTTATTATTATTAATTTCTACGCTTCAATTGTAAAGTGATTAAGTGCAAAATGAATTTGAGCTTTCTTTTTTTTTTTTTTTTCTCTCTCTCTTTTCAAAATATTAATTACAACTTATACAATAATTCCTAAACTTTGACTTTTGGATTTGTATAGCATTACATTAAAAAAAAATTAATAAAAATAAATGAATTACACGTCGTCCTCACATGATTACATCAATATGCGTGGTCGGGTCAAAAAGTTCGTGCAATTATTTTAATTCTCGATCTTTATTTTGACCCGATTGATACAATAATTTTTTGTGAACATGTTGGGTAACATGTCTTGGACCATTACTTAAATTGGCAACTATTTGTAACGCATTGAAATAAAGATTCATGGCACGCAATAAAATTATTTTTATAAAAATTTTTTTCACGGTTAAAATTTAAAAAAAAAAAAAAAAAATCGTCGAATAGTTGGATGAAAACCTTAAAATACGCGTTAAAAATCGTTGCCGATTTAGGCAATGGTCAAAGACATGTTCACAAAATTTTTTTTTTTTTGATTAATTGGTCAAATAAATTGCGAGAATTTAAATATTTGCACAAACTTTTTGATCAGACTGCGTATAAGAATAAAAATTTTTAAAATTCATTCTCATCAATGTCATACAACGTTATTATAAAATCATGTAATATTAAACTCCTCATTTTAAATAATATAAATCCAACGCTCAAAAAATCTCGAGAATACTAAAAAAAGACATACTTATTTACTAAATAAATATACAAAAACATATTATATTATATTTTTTTTAAGCGTAAACGTAACCTTATTTTGAAAATTAATATCAGACAAACTAAAAATAGTGAAGAAAAATGTAACGAATAGCCTATTTTTTTTATTACCGGTATTAAATTTATTTCTTATGCGATTGAAATGTGATTTGTAATGCTCTTGAAATTTGAAGCAAGTCCATCGAATAACGATCGATATGTAATCAATGAGGGGGGTGATCGGGGAAAAATCATCGATCAAAAGCTGATATAAAATTACGCGCATATTATAATGACAGGGGTTGGCATTGCTATATAAGGGGTTCCGACGCTTTTCATTCATTGAATCTGTTGAAAATGTTTACTCGATTGTTAATGCTGGTTTTGCTGGTCGGAGCGTGTTTCGCCGCTCCTCAATCCAATTCGATTGATGTTTCGGCTTCGGGCTCCGTAAGCATTCCCGTTCCAGATGTACCCGTCCCCGATCCATCCCTCCCCGTTCCCGATCCAGCCCTCCCCGATGTAGCCGTCCCCGATGTAGCCGTCCCCGATGTAGCCGTCCCCGATCCATCCCTCCCCGATGTACCCACTGGAACCACTGGAACCGTTCCCTCCAATCAGGGCCTTATTGCCGCACTTGAAGCCGCCGGGTTCACCAAGCAGGCTGACCTATTTCGTGTATGCTCGTTGAGCTCGCTTGTTCCAAATGGAAGTAAGTTTGAACTAAATAATGGTTTTCGTTTACTAATGAGATGAGAAAAATTTTATTTCTTCGGGTAAAAAAAAAAACCTAGTTTTTTGGGCTTAAAGTTTGTGTTGATTTATTTTTGAAATTGAGGCAATCGAAAACGTACGAGAGAGGGCAATGATAATTTTTTTTCTCCATTGTACGGGAAAAACAGTTTTAACGCGCATTTTTGTCAATGCAAAAAAAAATAATTAAGTTTTAGTAAAAATTTCTTGTCGTACAAGCGATTTTAAATTAAGCAGAAAATTTAATTTTAAAACGAATTTTGTATTATGGTGAATTTTTGTTGGATACAAAAATGTCGTCTTAAAATATGTTTAATTGTTCAAGAAATTTCGTTTCAAATGGTTTTTTTTTTTTTGTGTGTGTTTTAAAGTTGAATTTCGTTGCGTCCAGAATTTCGTTGTACGAGAGAATGATGATGAGAATCTAACAGTACTCTACAAAAAAATTCAGTTAATACGAATTTAGCTTATAAAAAAAATTTTACTTTAAAGTGAACTTTGTTGTGCAGAAACTTTCGTTTTGAATTAACTTTTGTTGTACTGTACTGGGAATTATTTTGTTGTATAGAAAATTGTACAAAAAAAAGGTAGGTTTTAATTAAATTTAAAAAATTTTGTCTTGTTGACGTACTGTAATTATGAATGTTTCTATGACAACGCCGAAAGTCTCCCTTAATATATTTTGTGAATTGCCTAATGCTGAACGAGTCGTTTATTTTTTCAGCCAATGTGACCATCCCCGGTATCCCCAACGACAAACTCATCGCCATTTGGAACCAATTCACCGACGCAGCTGGTAATTTGGACCCGGCTAAGGTCGCTGACTTCTTTAAGAATATCATCTTGTGGGACCTCAACACCAAGGCACAGTTGGCTCAAGCTGCAGTCGGAACCTTGAAAAACCTTTTCAACCATACGCAGAACATCAAGGGATTCCTTAACGGCGCAGTTGATTGGTTCGCAGCAAACATTAACAAACCGGATATCCCTTTCCCCGGAGGACTCATCCAGGGATTGGACAACTTCGTCCAAAAAGGGTCGAAAACTTTAACACAGCTTGTGCAGGGTCTGATAGGAAAGGTGAATGCAGCCTTGGGAGCACTTTTGGGATCCCTCGTGAACGCCCTGAATGGACTTTCAGGAACTTTGGGCAACATCTTTAACGGCGGTAAGTTCAATTGGAGATAAGTCAAAATACATTGCACATAATAATTATTATTTTGATCTCAGTTAATTTTTTATTTTTTGTTCATTGGTTTTTTTTATTGGTAAATAACAAGACTTGTGGATTAAGCCCATTTTATTTTCTATGGGTTGAATGCGGGTTTCATAATCTCGAAATATTGTATTTAGTAGCAATTGCTTTACTTTATTATTAGTCAATCTTATTATAACAACTGTTTAACTGCGAAAATGCAGTTGACTTTTTCCAATTCATAACGCTGTATTTTATCTAATGAATTTTAATGTTGATTGTCTCAAAATTTATGAGATTTGAAATTGGACGACTCAGTTTTTGATAGGATCCACCGCGCATTGTACATAACGTATTTTTTTTAAAACAAAATAATTAATTTTTTTTTTTTAAATATTTGATCTATTTTGCCATCTATTTCTCAACTGACAGTGAATTTTTGCCAAAATTAAACAAAAAATAAATGTTAATATTAATAATACAAAAAAACACTTTATAAAATATTATCGTCATCTTGTAAGCTTGGTTCAATTGATTGCACACATCACCGTTTAAATTACTGTAATATCTATTTTTATTAAAATTTTAATTTTGTGATTGTTTTTTTTTTTGATAGTTGCTGGTGCGGGAAATACTTTCATTATGCCTACTTTAAGTCAACTCGCCAATTTGTTGTCACCAGTCAATATTCTAAAGTTTTCAGGTAAAAACTTTATTGTATTTTTCACTTTACCAGGTATTGATAAATATTTATTTAATTTTTTTTTTTCTTGTGAAAATTTAGAGAACATTAAGAAATTCATTATCCCAATAGACTTGTCACCCAATACTATAAAACAATTACTTCAAAGTGGCCAAACCTCTCTTGCCACCTTATACCCCGGTTTCTCCTTTCCACTTTCTTCTACTTCGAGTGAGTTAATTTTTAAATATAGAAGGGTTAAAATTCGTATTATTAATTCGAAATGTAATAATTTTTTTTATTTTATTAGGTAACACTTTTAACCTTGGCAGCTTGACATTTAACTATGATACAAGCTTTGATATAGGTTCGAGTGGAACCGCTTTAACACCTGCACCCCAATAAAAATAAGGTTTAATAAAAATAAATTTTTTTAATTATTAAAAATTAAGCTTTTAAGTCATAAAAAATATTAAAAAGAAAGAATAAATTTTTTTTTTTTTTTTTGAAATTTGCGTAAAAAAAAAAACAAATTATTGTTGTTAATTATTTTTAAGTGACATTTTATTTTTTCAATTAAAAGAATTAAGTTGAATACTTCAATCCATCTGTTTATAACACAAGATTTTTTTATTTCGACTCTTTCATCGTTATACAAAAGTCGAATTACGAACATTATCAAAAAAATTTTTTTTGTAAATAAAAAATAATAGAATTAAAAATTCGATGGAAATTTTGAATTCGAGTCTCCATTCAATATTTAACTATCAATCGAAATGACCACGTGAAATGGTCGTTCTAATTATAAAAGGTGTTTTTACTTTTTCGTTTTCCCTTTTGTATACCCTCAATATTGTTTTACTGTTTGGAGTAGAATGTTCCGGGTCTTTTTAGATTCGGTCTCTGACTCTCAACTCACAACTGAATGTTGGATATTTTAAAACACAGAATAAAAAAAATACAGCTTTTAAAGTATAGTTTTTCCATTTGTCATTCAAATATTTAAGTTATTAAAAAGATTTAATACTAATCCAGTTAGGTACCATTTTGTTTGTGGACACAGTGTAGCTTACATACGTACCTCTAACTTTTTTCTAGTTATTGTTGATGGCCATTCAACTGCATTGATTTATGCCTCCTTTTGTGCGAAAGTTAAAACATTGTCCAATTCTTAGAACTCAGATATTAATTTTTTTTTTTTGGAACTTGTAAAATAAATCACGTTCGATGATTTACATTTTGATTATTGATGATGTGTGCATTGTTTGTGTGAAATATATATAAAGAAATGGATTTATTTAAAACGTCTCTGTTCAAAATGATCAAAGTTTTGTTGTTTGTAGTTCTCGTCGTCGCTCACTTAACTCGCTGTTCCAATGCTGCTCAGACCGAAGATTTATTCGATATTTTAGGCGTAGAAAATTTAGATAATGAGCCCAGCGTCTACGCCAAAATCGCTCCTTTTTACAACCCAAAATCTGATAAGGAAATTCGAAAGAATGGTAATTATTCATGTATTATTTTTTTAACGTGTGTTTTTAAATTTACGGAGTTTTTCAAAAACGAATAAAGAAGTCAAATTTTAATGAAAATGAATTAATTTTTTGATATTTGCATACAACAACATCTCCGATTTAATGATAAAAAACAATTTTTAGAATATGACCTCTCTAACTGAGTCGGCACGTGTTAACTCGATTACCCAAATTTTCAATTTAAAAAGCGAATAATCTAGTTAAATTTTAAAGAAAATAAATTAACATCTAATACATTAATACATTAACAGCAAAATAACATCTGGCATGTGACCTCTTCCACTGAGTCGGTCTTTAACTCGATTAGCAAAATTTTTAATAACAGTACTTTCTCAATCGCGTATTTGCCAATATCCAACCAGATACGAGTACCTACGAGAGTGTGATTAGAAATTTCGTTACACTGGTTAACATGTGCCGATTCAGTGGAGGAGGTCACATGCCAGAGGTTATTTTGCCTTGTTAATTCGGTGATGTTGTTCTAATTAAATATTAAAAAATTAATTTATTTTCATTAAAATTTAACTTGTTTATTCGCTTTTTAAATTGAAAATTTTGGTAATCGAGTTAACACGTGCTGACTCGGTTGGAGAGGTCATATTCTAAAAATTGTTTTTTGTCATTAAATCGGAGATGTTGTTGTATGCAAATATCAAAAAATTAATTCATTTTCATTAAAATTTGACTTCTTTATTTTTTTTTGAAAAATTCCGTAAATTTAAAAACACACGTTATAAGCACATTTAAAATATTTGTATCATTTTGCAATAAAAAATTGTATAGTTCTTTAATAACCCTAAGTTCCGTTTTATTATTATTTTTTTTTTAGAGGAAGGTTACACTTTGTTCTTAACGCCACTGCCCAAAACCAAGACGGAGAACGCCACTTACAAAGAGCTGTTCGCCAAGCCCAAAGAGTGGGCCAACATTTTCTTGACCTACCACACCCTGTACACGCAGTTGAGCATCGAGGAGCTGGTGGAGCACGGAACCGTGGAGTCTTCCGGCGGAAACGAGCTTTCGTTCAAGTGCTACCCCGACCCCGAGGACAACTCCCTGCTCATCTACACGGTGAACGGCATTCTGGTGGAGAGGACCAACCTCAGCGTCGGCCCCAAACTCATCGCCCACTACATCCAGGCTCCCTTATGGTTCCCCAGCCCCGCCCTCAAGAAAGACCCAGCTAAGGAAGTGCCCAAAGGCAAGACGGAAGATACGATGACCAAAGAGATTGCGCAGATTTTCGGCAAAGCTACCGGAGCCTCCCCGGACCTCTTCAAACCCTTCCTCAACAACTTCAACACCTATTCCGGAATTGGAGGTAAATTGAATTGAGTCGATGTCTTTTTTATTGCTGGTGAATTCCATTTTTTTTTTTTTTTCAGATTCTCCGTTTACAATGCTGAAACCGCCGGACTCAAAGATTAACAGCTGGACCAAAGCGTTTCAGTTCATGGGTCCAGCCGCATTTCCAGGAATCATGCGTCAGTATAGCTTACAATAGCTGCATTGAGAAACAAAGTTAAAGTCATATTTAAGACCAAAGGCAAAAGTATTATTGCCAGGGGAATTCAAAATATTTTTTGGGCTTCTATCTTTTAACTGAACATAGTCCAAGAAGTTTAAATTTTGAATTAATTAATTTGAATTAATTGGTCTTAAATATGACTTTTAATTTGTTTCGGAAGGCAGTTACCGTTTTTCCGTTCCTCTCTATAATTAAAAACCTAATTAGAAGTATTATTAATGTAGGGCAATTTAGCGAGTACGTAGTTCCTCAATATTTCGGTCCGGCGGATTTAAAATACGCGGACTCGGTGACCAATTTAGCCGGAACCGAAGTGCCCATCACTGCCGTGGGTATGATTCAAAATTTATATAATTTTATGCTTTTACTCTAATCAGTAAAGCTTTATAAAGCCTGATAAAAAAATAGTTGTGTAGCGCTCGATTTCGCCTTAGATACTTAAAAGATTTTTTTTTTTCTATTATTCTTCTAGGAGATTACAGGAAGTACAAGGACGTTTTATTAGACCCGAAGGCAGCGAGTCAGGTGCCCAATGGCTTAGGGTTCATCATGAAAGATGTGCATCCTACCACCGTTTCCGATAACTACTTCGGACCACTCAATTGAAATTCAATGGGTGAGTTGCACAATTAAATTTAGAAAAAAAATTAGTAAAATTTTAGATATTGCTTAATTGCAAATTAAGTTGATTAAAATGTATTTAAAAAAATAAGTAGAATTTTTTTATATCGTAATATTAACATCGACCTTCTCTCTGCCTCAGCCGTAGGCATACTTGTAACCCTTTTCTTGCATCACACCCCAAATTTTTTAGCCTACGGTATCTAATTAAAGTGTTGTAGAAGTGCGTCAACTTATACAGAAAGCACGAAACGACCTGAATGAAGCACCTGAAAACAGCGTTACATGTATTGTTTTTTACACAGGGAAATAAAAAAATAATAATTATTTTAAAATTATTATTGAGTACGGTACTGAGAAAAAAAATACGTCATCAGCTTAATTTGAAGAAATGAATTCCTAATCATACAAAAAATTAAATAAAAAATTAACAATAATAATGACGTCATATTGATTACTGTATTAAATATTTTTTTTTTGGTAAACTAAATCACGCAATTTCCACACACACGATTATTGCATTAAAATTAGCATTAATTTCCTACTTCTCTTGCCGCCATTTCCTTAATAATTAATATTAAACCCGGGCTATATAATTTATCGCTTTACACGGTCTGGTTAATCGAAAATGACCCATTAATATCGCCACACACATCCGGTTTTATTAAAAATCGAAAAAGATTTTCCTTACACAACTCAACACGGAAAGTGGGGTCACTTTAATAGGACCTCTTTCCACGCTAATCCACGTATTCCACAGATCCTAATGTTTCGTCCAGCTGCGGTGAGTGCGCTGTGGAAATTGCATAATTCACTGTGCAGGCGGCTGAGTTGCGAAATGAAGATGATGGAGGTGAGATATTATATTAGCATCATCATTATATAATAAGCCATAAGGAGGGGGGGGGGTTAGGGGTGAAAGGGGGCGGAGTCATGGTGAGCTGCGATTAAGGTGAAGAGATTGATGGAGAGCGAAAGTTGGTCACCTTGGAAATGAGAGAGAGAGCGAGAGAAAGAGAGAGAGAGAGAGAGTGGGTGAGTCACGGATTTCCTCAAGACTTACGCTAAGGAAGCGCGAGTTTAGTGAAGGCGGTGAGACCTTTAGGGGACGCTGTAATTACGCAATTTTTTTTTTTAATTCCGGTAATAATAAATCATTTTTCAGTTGAAATGCTGCGCTAAACAGTGGTAAACGTTCATTTAGAAAAACGATCGGTGATCGACCAATTATTCTAATTAACGTTCATTAAAATTAGAGAAAAAATAGCTCTCAAAATCAAAAAAAATAAATTTTATTTTACTAATAAACAAATATTGGTTAAGCACTCAGCAGTTACTAAACTATTAAAAACATTAATAAAACTCTTAAAAACAATTTCGAAGTAATTAGAAACACCCATTATACTCTTCAAACACTCATTAAAGACATAAATGCGCGCATTAAACTCTTAAAAACACTCATTAGACGTTTTAATCATTATAAAACACTCATTAAATTTTTTTAAAAAAAGCATTCAATAAACTCACCAAAGTGACAAAAGCACACATTAAACTCATAAAAACACACATTAAACTTTATAAAAACAGTGACATAAACTTCAAATTTGGTTAATTTAGTTGAATTAATTTATAAAACTTCAGAAAAGAAAATCACAATATATTTTTAATTGTTTAACCCTTCGTTTCATGAATTTTAGAAATGCCAATTAAAAAATTTTTTTTGCATTTTTTTAGTTTCCATAATTATTATAAATCGTTTTGTAAAAAAAAAAAATTTTTTTATGCAGGTTATATAATAAATTTCAGATGTTGCAAATTTGCAACATCATGAAAATATCGCATACAAATTAAATAAAATTTAATTCAAATAAAACTGATAAAAGCAGTTTTTATCTCTTTTTTTTACACATTTATAATTTGTAAAGCCTTTGCAACTGAATTGAAATAAAAATTAGTCAATAATGGTCGTACTTTAAGCAGTTTATTATAAAACGGATCTTTTTTTGAAGAATTTTATTGTTGTCAATGAAATGAATTATGTTTTTGAACTGCTCAGAATCATTTTTACTCATTGCATTTATAAAACTTGGAAAGCCAATATAAAATCTCCAATAATGACATCTTGGTAGTTTAGAAATCGGTATATAAAGGCAGATTCCAAAAACAAATTTCAATATTTTTTGCATTTTTGCATTTCAATATTTTGTTGATTAGAATTTTTTGTACACTGTACAGATTTATATTATTAGCTATCATTTTGATAAGTTTTCCTTGAAAATTATTTGAAAAAATCAATATTTTGAGTTTGTTGCAATAAAACATTATCTAAAAAGTAGCTATTTTGTTCATGATGTTGCAAATTAGCTACATGGATATAATTGTTGCTATAAATCTTATAAAAACAGTTGTTGTGAAAAGTTTACTTCTTAATTACATTCTAATATGTTCATACAAAATAATAAAATTGCTACCTGTTTTTATAAAAAAAGATTTATTTATAAAAAAAATTTTCAAAATACTAGTGGACTATGACCAAGAAAAATAGCAGCAACATTGGTTGCAAAAAAAAATTATTTTAGTACATAGCACCCTCTATTGAACAAAAATTGAACTAAAACACACGAAGGAGGTATGTAGCTTGTATGCTACACTATGATAACCTTTCTACTCCTTTAAACCAATGAGAAATAAATTTTCAAAGTTCTATGTTGCAAATTTGCAACTGTATGAAACGAAGGGTTAACTATTTACATGAAAAAAAGATTTTTAAATGAGCGCTAATTAATAATAATTAAATATTGTATGTGTGTGTTGTTAAGAGAGGGCGCTGTGATCGCCGTGTATTCGAGTGCATTTTCCTTTTTCGTTTGGATTACTTTTCATTTCATTCAGCTGTGTGCAAATGCGGTGTTGAGAGCGGGCGATCGGCGGCGGCTTTAATACTTCGATAGTTAACAATAATTAATACTAGTTAAGTGGTGATTAAAATAGGAGCGATGCGGGGGACTTAACTTAGTTTACGGATTACCATTCGTGCTCCTAGTGCAGTGTCATCGATGTTTAGGCTACTTTAGCAGAAATAGATTTCTAATTCGCAAGCTAGGCGCTTAAAATTAGTTGTACTTTGTTTTTTTTTTGTTTTTTTTTAGGAGCGGCAAAATACTTTTTTGGCTCACGAGGCCTGACGTTTATAATAATTTTTTTTTTATAATAAAAACAATTTAAAAAAAAAAAATAGTTTTCGATAAGTGCGTGAAAGCTTTGACTTTTTTTATTTAAAACATACAGTAAAAGTCCTTTTTACTCACAAACTAATGATTACATCCATTTAGTTTTGCTTTCATTAGTAAAAATAACATTAATTATTAGCATTGTTAATTTGGCGGACATTTAATCAGTGGCCTAGCGAGGGGTACATTGAGCTCGGGGACAAAAATAATTTTTTCGCCCCACTCTCTTAAAAAAAATCTATTGTTATGTTTTAATAAAGCGCCGAGCTCTCGAGGCGCAAAATTTTTTGGAGAAAAAAGACAAATTTAGCATTTTTTTTAACAAAGTAATAAAAATTGTAACAATAATTATTATTCTCAACTTTGGCGCCCCACTTCGGTGACGTCCAGAAATATTTGTCTCTCTCTCTCTCCCCCCCCCCCCCTCCCACTTTGCTAAGTTACTGCATTTAATTATTTTAGTGCCTTCCTAATTCCGTGTTTAGGCTATTTTACTGCGAAACGAGAACGTAAATTGAGACAAAAATATTAATTAAAATCTGATAAATAAATAATAATTTTAATATTATTAATGTAATATTATTGACAAGCAAATTTTTCCAACTAAGCGAACGAAAATATAAGCGTTTGATGGTTTTATGCGTGTTTGCGACGTAAAAAGTCACATTCATCTACGTCTACGAGGATGTTAAATGACGATACTGTATAACATAAAAACTTTCAAAATACTAATCATGACGTCACAGACACGCGTTTGCAACGCAATGAATTCTAGGTTTAAGATCATTTTTGCACTGTACAAAACACAATGAGAAGGGGGATTTTTATACCGAAGTAAATATCGGGGATTTAAACGTGAAACTCTTGAGTTTAGCAAATCAATTAAGCAACAAAAAAATGTAACATTTAAAGATGCAAAAGATAATTTTTGCACTACAATACAAAACACATTGAGAACAGGGGGAAAACAACCCAAATTTGACACTGGACTATTATACTTTAGTACGGTAAATAGAAGGGATTTAAATGTGTTGAGTTTAGCAATTCAATTAAGCAAAAAATGTAATCTAATTTATAGATGTAAAAGTGAGAGGGAAATACGTTTTGAGGTAACTAATAACATGAAGTCTTCCAGTGCATTGTTTTAAAATATTAATCGATATTTCAGAATTCTAAGATGTTTGTTTTTAAAATATAAAATACGAAATCTGCAAATAAAGTGTATTCGAGTAGTCGGTGTGCACTCATAACGAGATTTACAATGAAAAACAAGCATCAGTGTAATATTTTAATACGTTATGTTATTATTATTATTATTTTATACACGGTGTACCGAATCCAACTGAATTACAAAGTGATTATAAATGAATGTCACCATTTCGTGACGCAATATTTTATTAATTAAATGTGCTAAACAATTTTAATAAAAACACATGTTTTCTATACATGCTCAAGTTTTATTTGCTATTTTATAGAAGTTAAGTGTGGCCGCCTTTTGCCACAAAGGCCATATAAACGCACAAATTTTAATTCCTCATTGACACGCATTAGCATATCCCAAACTACCGAGTTGATCACTGTTTTTATTCGATTTTAAGGTCATCGGAGTTAGTGGATAGCAGTAGAACATAAAAGCGAATTTTTACATGATTTCCCCCCAAAAAAATTAGCAATGGCACCTGATGGTTTCCGTTTTTAAAATGAAAAAGTGTCCAAGCAATGAATTGGTCCAAAGAACCCCATAAACCTTGTTTTTTTTTTTTTTTTTTTTTTTGGCTTGCAAAATTCCCAGATCTCACTGTGTGCGATTGTTTTTTTGAGTGAATATGTAAAAGATCATGTTTATGTTCCACCAATATCCACTAATCTCAATTACCTTAAAAATCAAATAATAACAGTGATCAACTCAATGGATCGTTGTGATGGTCATAGGCTTCCATGAAAAATTAACTTTTCGCGTTTTTGGTGCCTTTGTGGCAGAAGGCGGCCACACTAAACTTCTATAAAATAGTAAATAAAACTTGAGCATGTATATAAAACATGTGTTTTTATTAGAATTGTTTAGCACATTTAATTAATAAAATATTGCGCCACGAAATAGTGGCATTCATTTATAATCACCCTGTATTATTAAATCTTTTTAATAATGTAAGTATTGTATTTTAATGGCAAACGGAAAAACGTTACTTTAAATATATATTTTTTAAACATTTAGTCGTTCTATTCTGTGTTTAAAATATTCACTTCCGGCATCAACACAGGCGTAATACCCACTCATTATGCTCTTTTGCATAGGCCCTACATTACAGTTTGATCGAGTTTGTGACATGCCTCTAACATACGTTGGATTCAACGTCTCGTTCTTTTGCCTTGTAAACCTTTTCTTGCGTCGCACCCCATATTTAATAGTCTAACCAAAAGTTGAAAAAGTGCGTCAACGTATGATACAGGGATGAAATGAATTCGATGAAGTTGTTATGTAAGCAGGTGGGTGGGGCGATATAGTGACGTAATTGTGTTTATTGCGTGTGTTGAGGCCGATGGAGGACATTTGGAACACTCAATAGAATAATCAAGATGTTTAAAAAGTATTTTGAATAAAGTTTTGCCATGTGGCATTAAAATATTTGTATTATTAATTGGATTTAATAATAATTCAGTTAAGTGCTTTTTTGTGCGGGCACCGTGTATAATTATTAATAAATCCTTACATTTTGGGATGAAATTTTTTTTTTTTTAATATTTACTCTATTGTTTTATATCAAGATTCGGGGTAAATAAATTGTAATCGAATTGTACGAATTGCAATCGTTACCGTTAATTATAATAAAATTGGTAAAAACAGCAGCGTGTTCGGATAATTGATGTGCACTCGTAATTCGTTTATCACAAGTGAGTTCACATTGTCTAATCGAACCATTTGTAAAAATAAAAACTAAATTTTTTTTTTAAATTTTTTTTTTAATTTGAAAAACAGAAAGACAAAATAAACGCAAGCGACAATAATAACATTTATAATTTTTATTATTATTAATTTTCTTTCTACGATTCGTAAACTTGGACTTTTGGATTATTTTGTCTTGCATAACATTTTTAAAAAAATGCATTAACAAAAAGCAATGAATTACACGCCGTCCTCACATGAAAAAAATCAACAATAATATTATGAATAATTGTTAAGATTCGTTCTTATAAATGTGACGTAATATTATCATAAAATCATGTAATATTAAACGCCTCATTTTAAATAAAATAAGTCTAACGTTCAAAAAAAAATCTTGAAAATACCGCATTTATTTACTAAAAAAATAAACAAAAACATATTTTTTTTAAAGTATAAACGCAACCTTAGTATTATTTATTTTGAAAATAAATATTAAAAATAAATAATAAATGTGATTCAACGTATAATTTTTTTTTAAAAAAAAAATCCGGTTAAATCCATTTTATACGAAATGTGATTTGAATGCTTTCGAAATTTGAAGAAAGTCCATCGAATAACGATCGATATGTAATCGATGAGCGTGGGGGGAGAGTGGAAAATCAACAATCAAAAACTGATATAAAATTACTCACATAATAATATTATTATAATGACTCCCTATATAAAGGGTTTCAACTGTTTAATGCTTTCATAGAATCTGTTGAAAATGTACACTCGATTGTTAATGCTGCTTTTGCTGGTCGGAGCGTGTTTCGCCGCTCCTCAATCCCCTTCGGTTGATGCTTCGGTCACCGCAAATGGTTCCAATGCTGCCGTCACCGATGCAACCACCACCGATCCATCCGTTACCGATACAACCGTCACCGATACAACCACCACCGATACATCCGTTACCGATACAACCGTCACCGATATATCCGTTACCGATATAACCGTCACCGATACAACCACCACCGATCCATCCGTTACCGATACAACCACCACCGATGCAACCGATCCCACAGGAACCGTTCCCTCCGCTAAGGACGTGATTGCCGTACTTCAAGACCACGGTTACAACAAGGAGGCTGTACTATTTGGTGTATGCCCATTGAGCTGGCTTGATCCAGATGGAAGTAAGTTTGAAATAATTAGTGGTTTTCGTTTACTAATAAGATGAGAGAAATTTTATTTTTATGGTTAAAAAGAACCCTAATATTTTGGGCTTAAAGTTTGTGTTAATTTATTTTTGAAATTGAGGCAATCGAGAGAGGGGAATAATAATTTTTTACTTCCATTGCGCTTGAAAAACTTGTTGCATACGAAATTTTTTTTTCCAATTTTAACGCGAATTTTTGTCGATGCAAAAAAAATAATTAAGTTTTAGTAAAAATTTCTCGTCGTACAAGCAATTTTAAATTAAGCAGAAAATTTAATTTTTAAACGAATTTTGTTTTATGGAGAATTTTTTGTTGGATACAAAAATTTTGTCTTAAAATGTGTTTAACTGTTCAAGAAACTTCGTTTTTTTTTTTCACAGAAGCACAAATCGTAATGACATTTAAATGTTTTTTTTTTTTTTTTTTTTTTTGGTTTCTCGTTTCAATAATAATTATTACTTAATTTATGCGTTTTTTTTTAATGATGTTTGTTATTATCATTATTATTATTATTTTCAGCGTGATCAAACTCTCTCCGCCATTTATTCCAATTTTAATTCCGAAGAAAAAGTCGTTAAAACTGAAGTATTTACATTAATAATTTTTATTTAAATATGAATTATAGCCAATTTTTAATTTGTGTTTTCTGTTGGAATGTTTCTTAGTTGAAAAGCTTTTTCCTTCAATCGATGTATTTAAACAAGTCTTCGTCGGCTTGCGGTTTCTTTAAACTGGACAGAAGATTGATTTTAGCGGTAAATAGATAATTAATATAAATACTCCAGTTATTAAAATATAAAATGAAGAAAATCAACAAAAATCATTCTTTTTAATTTTCAGATTATCCAATCGCTTATTTCTCAAACTGTGGTGTTTTTAAAAATATGTCGAAAAGGCTGTCGATATTAAAACTCGGAAATTGAATACCCGGTAAAGCAAGTTAAGTACACACCCACACACACACACAAAAAAAAAATTTTAGTGAAGCTATCACTTACCCCATATATAACTTTATGCAAGATTAAACGCGCATGATTTTAAAATTTAGGAAGTTTTTTTCGTTAAATTCTTTTTTATGCTTATGTCGTCATAACAGTTTTAGGAATACTGTCTATTCCTAACTGTTTATAAATAAACATCAAAACTCGTACTATGACGTCATAATAAAATCGATTAAGCGTAAGCAGCAGCTTTACAACCGAAAACTTTGTTAATCGTTTATTGTATTAATATTATTCACCCAATAAAATAATCTTATTCACTGAAAATGCAAATGTGGAAAAATCAAGTGCCATTTAATGTATTTCCAGAGCTTATGACTTACAGAGTAAGTATAAATGTTTGTCCTAATTTCATAATGCAATATTTTTTTTACGAATTATAATAAACAAATCTAGTCTACTTACAAGTATTCTGCACATATTCAAGTTTTATTTCTTGTTTTATAAAATATGTTTAATAAACGCAATCTGCGGCAATTGACCCGTGCTGCAGGTAGAGGTCACATTGAACATTTGTAAAATTCTAAAAAATAAAAGTTGAATATGTGCACAATACTTGTGAGTAGACTAGATTGGTTTATTTTAATTCGTTAATAAAATATTGCATTATGAAATTAGGACAAACATTTATACTTAACCTGTATTTTGCCAAATTATTATGTTTTACACTAATCAAAATCATCTATGCTTAGGTAAGAATTCAGCAACCCAAATAGTTTACTCTCAACAATTTGTCGCCATTCTTCTTTTTTATACTATGCTTACCGCGCGTGACGTAGCCTAACCATAATAATAATAATAATGACGTCACCACCACCTATGAAATAAGATATGTTGTAAATAAAGTGCGCTTGATCAATGGGAGACTGTGATGCTGTGTAAAAGAGCCAAACTAGTGTAAAGTAGCAAAACTACCGCCAAAATATGTTTTCAGTATTTACTTTTACTTAGCAGAGACAAAAATTGATCAAAAAAAAAAAAAACGCCCACTACACGAACGCAGGAGGTTCCGATATATTGATGCACACTCGACGTATTTACGTTACGTTAAGCCGGAAAATTTAAATTTTCAATTTTAATAATTATTTCTTATTATTACAAAAAAATAAAAAGAAAAAAAAAATACATAGAAAACATTTTTTTATTTATTATTATTATTACGGTATTATTATTATTTTTTTTTTGGTTTGATAAATTATATTATATTTTTATTATTTCGTAAATTCAATTTATAGTATAAAAGAAATTCATTTCATTGTAGTGTGTTTATATAAAATTAAAAGTTGGGTAATTAAAATTTGGTATACTTTCTATTGAAAGACTGTAGAAAAACTGAGAGAAAAAAAGAGGTAACAATTGAGGCAACACTAATAATTTAATGTTAAAAACATTGTAATCTGTCTTAATTAGTGCGAACTGGTTGGAGTGATTCTTGATTTAAACTCGCCCAATGTCGTTCATCCAGCGAAATACACACAAAAAAAAAATTAATAAATAAAACCAAATATTTTTATTTATTAGTAAAACAAAAAAAAATAGTAATTTTTTTCTTCCCAAAACAATAATTAATAAAAAAAAAGTACATACCTGGTATAAAATTTTAATTAAAAAAGTTACCAGTATATAGTATTTCAAACTCTAATCCAACGCGAAAAAGTTACTTTACGTTAAAAAGTTGGGAATAAAATTTTAAAAATAATAATTTGGCTTTAAACAAAGTTAAAATAAAAAACTTTGTGAGTGTTGGCTGCCCCTGAGGAGTAGCAATCAGTAATAGCATTTCTGTGCTATGGGGAAAACATAAAGCAGGAGCTGAGTTTCTCGTGGTGTTCATATTAGAATGTTCACTTCCAACACGCGAACATTTTTCTAATAATTTTTTTTTGAAGTGAAACACTTTTTTAGCCGGGGTAAGGAAAATTTGGCGCCATTGCGCGAATACGACGGAAATATACGA
>JAQGAY010000568.1:0-24522 GCA_034698085.1 Polydesmus angustus | reverse complement strand
AATTTTATGTAAAATGTAGCAGTCCTAACATGAGTAAGCCCCCTCCCGTAGCAAAGCACGGGTACTTTAGCTAGTAACTACTGTAAAACGTTCACTGCTTTAGTTTTCAAGCATTATCATGGAATAACTCGATCATTAATTTGAAAGAAGATATTTTAAATTAATTTCACTAGAGCTACGCCTTGCAATATCCAGTTTTTCATAAGATCCCAAGAACTTGTTGATTGCCTTTGTCCTACAAGATCACTAGACCTTGCCATGGGTGCGTTTTTTTGTGGTGATATTTAAAAGACCCTGTTTATGTTTAACTCAATGGATCGTAATACAGTGTACTGGTCTATAGGTACAGGTGTTTCTTTGAGGATCTTTGAGGTGCTGGAGAGGGCACCACAAAAAACATTTATAAGACAGGAAATAAAACTTGAATATGTGTAGAATACTTGTTACTTGACTGGAGTTTTTATTACATTTTTATAATAAAATATTGCGTCATGAAATAGGGGAATGCATTTAAGGACACTTGGTATTTACTACAATCGCTCTTAGTTCGCTTGATTTCTATGTTTCTAGGGCATTTGTCATTCAAATTTAAAATCAAATTAAACTTTTTTCTAATAAAAGTGGTTGTCTAAATTTTTGTATGCCACAGGTAGGCTGATAACACACTGATAGTAATCAAATACATGTACTGAGTCATTCATATATTAATCATAAACAAACAAATGAATGCAAAAGTTTCATTAGTAATGAAACTAGGTCCGTTATTCTAAATGGGACAATTTGATTTTTTAGGGGGGCAATGGGGTAACCAAAATTGAGACAAGTTATTAGAAACCTTAATGTTTTGTCCAAATAAAGGCTAAATGTGTCCTTTTCAACAAAATAATTTGCTCCTGGCAAACTTGGCGCTTGGGGAATATATGTGTTTTGTGGGGGGGGGGGGAGGAGGAGGCAACCACAAAACTAGAAAGCTCAAAGTGGTGCATGGTACAAAAAAAGTTTAAAAACACTGCTCTAGGTGCATTTATTAAGTAAATGCAAAGAAAACTAATTGAAGCAAATGGAAATAGCGGACCAAAAAATGAAATCTAAAGCACAATTAAATTTAATATGTGACTTTTTGTTGAATAAAGTTGACATCCTTATTGAGTGCTAAGTTTCTAACGAGTAGCATCGAAACCAAAGTTTGCTTAAATGTTTTAATGAGTTTGATTAAATTGCTCTCGAACGAGTATAAAATAACGAGTAGATAAATGAAAAAAGCTAGTGTCTAATCGATTTGCTTTTGCTACACTTAGAAAGACATGCTAAATTATTATTAAATGTTTGCCTTAATAAGGACTTTAATAGGATTTAGTAAAGGTGTCAAGTATTAAAATATTACCGGTAATAAAAAATTATCAATACCAGATCTGCATTTTAAGTTGTCGGAGGATCCCTTATCGCATGTATATTTGAACGTGGGGCTCAAAAAACAGAGATGAAGGCACGTCTACATTTTAAACATAAAACAGAATTGCTAACTGCATAAGTTTAATGTAAACAAATGCAAAGAGAATAATTATTATGTGGTAACTTTTGAGGACCCCGGTTTCATGAGCCAATAATTTATTAATTAAATGTGATAAACAATTCTAGCAAAAACAAAAGTTTGCTGTTTTATTAAGTTTAAATGTTGCCCCACTCTGCCGAACAAGCCACAAAAATACGAAAAGTTAATTTCTTGTATTAGCATAAAGCTGATCCACTGAGATAATTGCGGTTGTTCTTCGATTTATAAGGTTATTGAGGTTAGTGGATTTTGGTGAAACATAAACGTTATTTTTTACATATTCCCCACAAGAAAAATCACAAATAGTTACTTCTGGGGATTTCGATATAAAAGTGAAAAAAACAAGCTCTATGGGCCCCCTTTTACCGGTACCAATCTATCGCTATGCCATTTTTCAGTTAAAATAACGTCAACATGTAGTTGGTTTTTTTTGAAGGTTAACCTTCAACTGAATTAATAAATGGAAAGCCTCAGCTATGGACTTCTTGTGAGAGCCATTTGAAACCTAGAAAACTCATTTTTTAAATATACGAGTATATCAACAACAGCAATCATATCAGTGAAGCATAATTATGCTGATACGCTTCTATGAGAAATTAACTTTTTGCATCTTTGTGGTTATTTGGCAGAGTGGGGCAACATTTAAACTTTGTAAAACAGCAATAAAAACTTCAGCTTGTACAGAAAACATGTGTATTTATTAGAATTATTTATCACAATTAATTAATAAAATATTGATTCATGAAATCGGAATATTGATTTAGGATGACCCTGAATGATACTAGAGTACATACAAATTTATGCCTTACACTTTTTTAAATATTAATTAATCTTTCAAGCTGACCTAAATACAAAAATGAATTAATGTAATTTTCTACCTTATAATTGTAAGCATATGGTATAGTTGCATTTAAATCCTTAAATTCATTTGGCCAAACACTATAGGTTGAGTTACTTGGAACACAGTTTGAAGTATATGGATGTGGTAGCTTCCTTGTTTCAGTCTGAATATTATCAAATGAATTCAAGTTTTATATTTTAATTAAATAAAATGTGGGTTATTGTTTTTAGTGTAAAGTTTTTTTAGCCAGGGCTAGATGAGAAAAGTAATGGAGCGCAACTGAGCACATAGGAGCGCAACACAAACTTGGGGACTTGGATTTTACGCGCCAGCGTGCATTAAGGGCGGATTCCATAGACGTTACTTAAATATGAGGGGATACTTAGGCCCAATTGCACGAACGTTACTTACATTTTAAGTCGCATTTAACTCCCTAAGTAAGTCGAACTGAATTGTACCAACCAAACTTAGAGCCAAAGTCGATCTTAAAATGACAAAAAACTTAAGTAGTCAAATTTGACCACTTAAGTCATAACTTTAGACTTAGTTAGAAAAAGTGTTGTCAGACTAGAGAGAAAAGTAGAAAAATGAAAGGAATTTTCTGGATTTTTCATGTTATCTGGTAGCACTTACAAACATGTGCTACCAGGAATACAAAAATAACCACAGTACACTGTATACTGAATTCACAACTTTATTTAATACTTGTAAGGAATAAAAATATTACGGTTACACTGTATTTTCGTTCGAATGCTCGGCTGAGATTTGTTCGCTGGCGATTCCTGCTGGGAAGCATTTTCCTTCGTTTTTTTTTTATACTGTAGGCTACTGCACTTCATCAAAATACGTACGATAGAATAGTTGTAGAATCTTGGTTGTAGACGGAGATGACTCGTAAATTTTGTTGAATAAACTTGAAATTTTATAAACTTTAGAAACGTAGCCGTATAAATTCACAATCGCAGCATTCTAAAGTTGGAACACAATCTTGGTTGAAGCGAGGAAATTAAAAACAGCAGAAAAATTCATATTTTGCTGTTTTTAATGGTCACGTGCGCTGAATTTGGCTTGATATTCAACTACATTTTCATAAATTTTAGTTTTGCCTAAATGGCGTTGGTGCAAAGGAATTTAAGTTTAGAGCCAAAACTTACAAAATCGAGACTAACTTAGATGTATAAACTTAGTTACGTTCGTACAATTGGGCCTTAGTGCGCACTCCCTCTCCATATTACAACTATGGCATGAAAACGACATCTCACTAACTGTTATAATATTGAGTTAGATTGTGCTTTGTTAGAGTCCACTCATTTTTAAGTAACGTCTATGGAATCCGCCCTAAAAATGCTAACAGAAAATTTTGTACATTATTTTTTAAAAATATTTAAATGCACTGCTAATTAATATTTCGCAAAATGAAACAAATTCCAAAATTTTAAAAAAAAATATTTTGGGCGCACACACATTTTTAAAATTCTAACCGAAATTTTTAGACTTTAATTTGAAAATAATATCATTTTTTTAAAGCTCTAAATGCTTCAATTAATAACAACATTAACATTGCGTCAATATTGACAATCTGGCCTTGATAGGCGAGAATGTTTTCCCCTTCTCCCTACTGTTACTGTAGTGTGTTTAAAAACTACTATAATAATTTATGAATAATTTTATTGGTTAATAAATTTTGAAGTGATTTGTTCTGATCACACGTCATTAAATGATAGTTTCAACAATTTTGTGTTTTTATCATTGCATTGGGTTTCTTTTTTTTAGCTAGCTATGACTTTTTTTTTTTTTTTTGAAATTTGTCGCCATTGGCAGAATGAATAATTAAAGAAGAGAAGGTAGTATCCGGGGCTCGAACCCGCGGAAACACCCTTCCCCTTAGCCTCCAAACAAATTGAGCTGGATTACAGGAGTGCGCTACTACTCCCGGCTTAATTCTTTACACTTTTTACACAATTGGGTTACAGGTAATACCATAGTATATTTGAAAATCACATGACTTCCTGGTGTAATGCCTAGTGTGGTTAAGGGTATATTTGTCATTTCGGTATCCAACATGCTGAAAGGGTCAAAGCCAATTTTTGTTGATATCCCATTATATGCTGCATCATTTTTGGGATATTTTAAGTTAATAATCAACTCTAAAATATAACAAGTAATAAAAAAAAATTTTTTTCTTCCATTTTCAATTTTTAAGCTTACTTTGAGCTAATTTAGTTTTTACTATTTGAAAATTTGGAGATATAATTGCGCATACTCTTGCACTGCTTAATTGTCGGAAATTAATTCCAAAAAACTTTTTTTCTTTTATTCTACAATATTTAAATAAGGTATTATAAATAAATGTTAACTATTTAATTACAGCGCACCCATACCTCGATATAATATTTCCTTAATCAGTTCCATGAAAGCAGGCCGTATATAAAAATTGTACATTGTGTACAGTACAGTATTGGAAATGAATTTAAAAAGAACACCCTCCTCATATTTCTTGTGATTTTCGTTCCTACGACAACCTAAATGTACATTAATATGGGCTTCTACTCACCTAAAGTCACACAAATTTTTGCAAAATTTAAAAAAAAATTTTCAATTTGAAAATTTTTCCATGGCCATATATCGCAGCATTTTTGGGCTGTACAGTATATCCAAACAGTGCCATAATTATTCATGAAAACTATATAAGCGAAACGCTAGATGACGAGGTATGGGTATACTTGTTGTTTATTCAAAGAAGGTATTTTATTTTGTATTTTTAGGAAAGTTTAATGTTATTTTGATTCAGCCCAGTGCAGGATTTGGCCAACATGCGTCGGGTAACAGATGTTACCAGCAGGTTTTATAATATTTGGGACCTGAGCTTGGGTGGTACAGTAAGACCCTGCAATAGTGCCTTAATTAGAACCTTACTCTCGCTGCTAAGCGAAAAACGCCACTAAGCGAGTAATAGCTCTTGCTTGTGCCATTCGAGTGCCCAAAACTGAATGTCCATATTTGGTATTTGCAACCAAAATAGTACATGTTCTCAATTTACAACTGAAAAAAAAGTTTTTAATATCTACTGTACAAGTCAAAATATTTTGATTTACTAAATGGTACACTTATAAAATTTTCAGGATTATTGCAAGATCCAATTTGGTAAAAGCAGAGGTGCATTTCTTTTCGTGTGAAAAAAATGTAAGAGCAAAAAATTTAAAATTATTATTGACAAATTTAAGAGCGCCACTATTGCGTATCGCCATTATTGCGGGGGCTTACAGGTTTCACCTGGAGGCTGAGATATTTTGGCCACCCCTAAATCGAAAAAATTGTGATAAAAAAGTTTGAGTCTAGCAAGACTGGCACTTGCAATTCAAGTATATTGACACTTTTTTGCTTTTTTTTTTTTTTGCTCTAAAATTTGATTTAAACCGAAATGTTGCAATTTTAACATTTTAGGTTCTGGACGCGAGGTCCCAGAAGCACAGGACCAGTAGCATTTGCTATTCGGCTAATATGGCACTGGTTTAACCCTTAATTTAAATTTCTGAGGCCAATAAAGTAATAGGTAGTACTGGTATGTTTTTTAAAATGCGCTTTGCAATCTAGGTAAATAATGTAGTGTTGTTTCAATATAGTTTGTCCCCCAAGTTTAATTTTAATTGACTTAGAAAGTTGAAAATATTATACTGTATATTTAGACTTGTTCGCGGATTTAGTTTATATCTAAGTGTCGGAATGAGTAATGCATTAGCAGATTTTATTTATTGTTGACGAATTATATTGATTAATATTTTGTAAACATGTGCTTTTTTGTCACATTTATGTGGCGACAAATAAATTAAATTGAATATTGCATGCCTTTATACTCTTAGTTTACAATTTTCGTGTTACCCATAATTTTTATCTGTTTTAAGCTGGCATTACACATGGGTTGTTGGTGAACGAATGTTTGGTGTAGGACACGCCGAAATCAGCAAAAATCCAATCGAGTTTAACATGCATTTGTTGTTCACTTACAAATGCTTGGGAACATTCACAGTTTAGAAACGATTCGACACACGTCAAATTTGTCATTTTTCGCAAATATTCGTCGCCTGTTTTGTCCTATCTTCCGTTATTGACCTTGGGAAGGGATTACTGTTGCATGGTCGAAAGTTCAAATTAAAAATTTATTTTTTAAAAAAGATTTTCTTAAAAATTATTATTCTCTACTTATGTGCCGCCAGGTGGCGTTGTGTGGTTTACTGAGCTATATCCAGCTTAATTAGTTGCGCTTTGTAGCAAGTGATTATTTCGTCACAATATTTGCTCATTTTGGTGTGTTATACACCAAACATTTGTCCATAACCCAAATGTAATGCCGGCTTAAGAAAACTGCATATCAAATTTATCAAGACATTGCCAAATTTTGTTCTGTTTCACTCAATAAAAAAATAATTAACTAACCTGCAAGGAATATATTCTTCGGTATCACTATAAAACTTACAAGATGTTACAAAGTCACTTACAGATGGCAGTAAAGACAATCTTTCATAGTCAGTCAAGTTAAATGTATAAAATTCCTGGTTTTTTTCCAACAACTAATAGTTAATTTATTAGAATCTTTAAAGTATAAATGCCCAAAATTACTAAATTACCTGTTCATCATTTAATAACTGTAAGTATTCAATTTTTTTTGCTAAGTCAGTATTATTTTGCAATGTTTCAGCAGAGTAATAAAGAAATGTATTTGAACAAAGATAAACTGTAGGAAATGAGTCATTGTCTTGAAGCTCAGTGGTTACTACTTGAATAACTTTGAACCTAAAAATAAACAGGAATATGACCATTGCTTGTAAATAGAATACTTTGTGAACTTAAAAATATTACTTACTGAAGGTATGCATTAATTGTGAGAAATGTCTGCCAAATGTAAACAGACAAAATGGCTGTGACACCAGTCCACCATAGCATATCATGCAACAGTAAACAATAGTATTTGCCAGTAAACAATGCTATTTTGGGTTTATTAAGATGATTTAGTGGTGTTCTTGCTCTTTTGAGATGGTTCAATGTTTCAATTCCAAGGGAAAAAATGATGCTGACTGAGAGTCCAATCCACAGGCCCCAAACACCACCCACTGTACTAAGAGCATCAACTAACTAAATTTAAAAATAACACTACTTGTACTAATTTTAATACTAATCCAGTTAGAAGGCAATTTTGTTATACAATTGACAAGATCTAAAGAAAATATTAATTAAACATGCAACTGCAAATGAACTTACATAAAACTTTTATAAAAAGGAGAATAGCTGTGTTGCAACCCTTAGCTGCATTGGTTTTGAACATTTAAATAAATAATTGTGCTATTATTTTATGCCAAAATGTGCGGCAAATTTAATCCATTATTGCTTACTTTTTATAATAGCAATCATTTTAATAAAACTAAAATGAAAGTTGGCAAAATAAAA
The DNA here is from genome assembly GCA_034698085.1 of Polydesmus angustus. Lineage (NCBI taxonomy): Eukaryota > Metazoa > Arthropoda > Diplopoda > Polydesmida > Polydesmidae > Polydesmus > Polydesmus angustus. The sequence continues at coordinate 16,687 of JAQGAY010000568.1, read as the reverse complement.
CTTTTTAATAATGATGTCATGATTAGATTTTAATCAGATTTCCTAAGCATTTTGTTAAATATTGCGAAAATGCATTAAAAGTTTGAGTAAAGAATTATTTAAAATCATTTTAGATAAAAAATGCTTGTTTGAATACCTTAATTAATTTTATGGCGTGATCTGCTCTATACGTGTTAATAAAATGTTTGCCTATTTGTTTTGTGGCTCACCCAAAATTTAAATTTCTAATAACTTAAGTTTTTTTTTAATAATTGTGTTCTAAATGATTGAAAGTTCTTACCAAAAGCTGAGTTCAAAGAACTAGCAAATTGTGATGTAAAGATGAACACAACTAATTCCAAATATCGAATTAGGTTTTCATTTACTTGGTTGCATTCCAACAGATCTAATTCATGTTTAATGTGAAAGGGGTGTCTGTTTATTGTGTCATGACTTCTGAATTAAATTGATTTAGATACTAGTACTTTGAAATTGATTTTTAACTGCTTTAAACATTGCTTTAAATGTATTCGTTGAAAAACTCAATTGAGAATTGACAGTATTTGATGATTGAGTTTTTGTTTAATTTATGGTTCTTGTAGGTCTGTTGTCGCAACAAGTTTCTATAATGCTCATGATTAACAGCTTAACAAATTGTGAGATAAAATGATGATTTTTTATGTCATTTCAATTTGTTATCTCCTGATCATTACTTGTAAACCATTTATGCGTATACTAGATAGCACATTATTTATTTAAAAATAACTAGTACCCGGTAATAATTTTAAAAGGATTTGCTTATTTATGACTATTTAAGAAATGAATTCAGGTTTTCATTTAGTTTACCTTAGCTATAGAAGGTTTTATGAAAACATTACCTCTACAGTTGGTTGCACATTGGAAACGGATGTAGTGGAAGATTTTACAATGAGAAGTCCTACATTTCCCCAAAATAAACGTGATTCTTTTCTGCAATAGATTGGATAGTAATTAGGTACTAATAATTCTACTTTTAACAGGCCTTTGAATAAATTAATTTTTAATAGAATAATAAAACTTTTTAATACATTTCTGATAAAAAGTCAAATATTTGTAATTGATTTAAGAAATTAACCAATAACTTTATTATTGTACCACCTTTTATTTGTTATGTTTACCTGGCTTTAAAAAGATTTGCTACTGTCAAATTGTTTGTATCATCAATCATTTTCCAAATTTGCATATACACAATCTAAAATGTTTTTAAAAAATTATTTTATTTCTAATGGTATATGTTTAATTTTTTGTAATGCATGGGTATGCTGAAAAGTAACGCCTCTATCGTTGTAATTTCCGTTTGGAAAGGAATATTTTAATTAATCAAACGCAGAAAATTAAACTTTAAAATGTGCTCTTTAATTTCGTGCATTCCTATTTTAACATAATAATCAGATACAGTATCTGGATAAACTTCTGCCATCGATCTATGTGTTTTGTAAAAAGGTCCTCGAAAAAGTCGGCACTCTGTTTCTGCATCCGGCCTCACACTGTTCACTCAACTTCTTCAATTTTTGTGCTTCTTTGGCCTTCTTTAGTCAGAGCTGTCCCGCATATGTTCTTTCAGTTTTGGGAAGAGATGGAGATCACGTGGTGCAAACTCTGGGCTGTATGGTGGACCGTGGTTGTCACTATGCCAAATCACATGCCACCACGACAGAACTTCAGAGATTGAGTGTATCCAATTATCTGTTGATTATGTGAATGCAGGAGGTTAAAGGGCACATTTTAATGATTATTTCTGCGTTTCATTTGTTAAAATATTCCTGTCTAAAAACGCAAATTACAATGGTGGAGGCATTACTTATCAGCAGACCCTAGAAAAAGGGTAATTTCTTTTACCAATGCATTTTCTTCATTATCTCCTTTATATTTTTGTTTAATTACAGTAAATTGTACATATCTAGAAAATTACATTTTTGCTAAATAAAATTATAATTATGAGTTTTGAAACAAAGGGAAACAAGTAACTGTTAATGTCTCAAGGTAGCAATACATGTACATTAAAACCTCATGTATTAGCCAGAGTGGGACACATAGGATAGTCCATGAGGTTGTTCTATTGATTAGTAATAAATATACAGTATTTACAAAAAATAAATTTAAATTTATAAATAATTATTAAGTTGATAAGCATAATAACATGCAAATATTAATTTTTTAAAAAAATAAGGTTTGAACACGTTTTAAACTATATAATTTTGAACTCTGGCGCTGTTGATAAAACAGGAAACTGCAATAGAATAACCTGGTTATGAGAGATTTTGCTAAATATGTAATGGTAAAGGCAATAGCTTTATGAGAGCTGATAAATTAAAAGAGCAGTTCATGAGCAGATTCATAGAATGTAAATGTTTCCCTAAATTTTATTTTTTGTAAATGGTTTTTAATATTTGTGATGTTTAACAAGTGTTCTTAGATACCGTACTAGTGTTCTCTTTGTGAATTTTATTGTAATCTAAGTCTTATTTTTTTTTATGCATTCTAATAAAATTACTAAAATTAATCACTCACTGGCATGTTGGTTTACATTTGCACATGCTGCCAAGTTTGTTTTTTGGGATTTTATAGCAAACTGAAATAAAAACATACTGGTAAATATACAAGTACAAATCAAGTGTCCCAGATTTATGTAATAAGTTTCAGTTTAATATAAAATTGGAAACAGTAACCTAGATGAGTCATTTTTAAAATAATTTTAAATGGAACCTGGCAAACGTTTTTCCATTTTAATGACACATGGACAAATTTAAATTAAAGACTTAAAAAAATAAATTTCAATTAAAGACTTTTTAACATTTAATTTTTCTATTCTGCGTTTAAAATCTGAACCCAGCTTTAACAAAATTGTTCTTCAATTTACTTAATTTAAATCTGAGATATTAAAGAAAATTGCCAACGGCCCAACGTATGATACAGCTGCAGGAGACGAATTGGATAAAGCTGGAATCAATGCAGAGCATAGCTATGGGTTAGCATTATGCTCTCTACTGCGCATCTCCTCACCGGAAGAGGATATTTTAAACAAGGAATGGAACAATATTTTATTCAATGTTGAAAAAGTTTTTATAGTAAATTTTATCTTTGTGGCATTAAAATATTTTAATTATTAGAACAATAACTTCAATGATATCAATAATCAAAAAAATGTTTACTTGTGGAACATATAGGAAGTTGTTCTTTGTTGCTATTTATCATAGATTTTGGTAGAATACATTTGCAATAAATTTTAGTCAAATCATGCACACATTGATCTAAACAGCTCTGAAAGATAGATACAATTATTAGAAATGAACAAACTAAATCAAAGTGCGCACAACGTACTTGATAAGAATATATGTATTTATTAGAAGAGCCATTATAATATGCATTATTAAAGTTCCACGATTGAAGAGACGTAGTGTTACCGTCCACGCATGAGCGGTCACCAAACCAAGATCTTGTTTCATAAATCGACTGTAAATTAAAAAAACAATTCTAATTAAATATTTTTAATAGAATAATAATTGTAACTTGCCTTTTTAGCAAATAAATTGCTATTAAACTCAACGGTGTCAACATAGAGTATGTTTTCAGCATTTAACACAGGCGAAGTGCCTTTTTCGTGAATTACAATTATTGGATATTCCAAATTTGTTCTTTTGGTTTCAAAAACATATCCTATTCTGAACACTTTTTAGAGAAAAATGAAATTTAGTAAATTGTTTATTATTTTTAATTAATTGAAAAAGATAGTTTACGCTTATTTGGATTGTAAAATCCAAAGGTCACGCAGTTTCCAAAGAACAAATTGTTAAAATATAGAAGAATGCTATAGAATTTAATAATAAAAGATTATACAATATGAAGTGATTAAACAAGTGAAGCTATTATCCCATATGTCGTCTCAATCTAAAATTCACATCCAACAGTTTTAGTGGAAAACATTGACTAATTTTTTCCCCCCAATGTCTTAAAACACCATGTAGCAACCATTAATAAGTTAAAAAAAACTTTAATTTGGCTGAAAATTTATTTGGGTAAACCGGTAAGATAAAAAAAGCCTGCGTTTTTCTCTTCAATGCAGCGTACTACTTGCTTGTAAATAAAAAAACTGTTATAATATTGAGACCGATGGCGCTCTGTGAAATGGTACTCCACTTAAGTAACGACTATAAATTCGGCCCTTAATGTGTCAATATATAAGCTGTAAACGTTTAATTGAACTCAGTTACGTTCATGCAATCCGCATTTATATAGATAAAAAAAATTTAAATCTTAACATACAGGTACCTGTAATACATGTACCGGGTGACCATAATGTAAGTTAGTATCCAACTTCTGCCTGCTCATTTTAAAAAAAATAACAAAGATAAAAATGTAAAAATTGTGTCATTTTACCCATAATATCAAAAAGTTTTTTGTGTATAAAATTAATTTTTTTATTAATTCAAAAAATGACGTTTTCAGAAATAAAATATTATTTACCATGCTAATAATTTTTTCGATAACACAGTACCGGTATTAAAACTATTTTTTTTTTAAAAAAAGGTAAATTTTTAATAAATTGTTCCAAAAGTAATAATACTGACTAATAATATTATGAAAGTTTTAAAATAATTTTGTACGTTTAAAATGACGCAAGTTTGAACGCTCTCTATGCTGTGAATGTCATTGATGCAGCTGGACGCATTGACCACTTACTGTATGAGACACGCAAATTCAACTAAAATTTAGAACTAATACTAAATTATTTTTATTTCGAATGTTCGCAGCAATGTTTTAAACTATTTACATTTTTTTAAATTATTTTTTGTTTCATTGCTATTACGTAGTTGTCACAGGAGAAGACTACTGCAATCAGAGTCAAAAGTAACTTTTTCAATTTTTAGGGGTTTTTTTAACATTTATTGAAGTATCTAAGAAATTATTTTTTATAGACAAAACTTTCCGAGTTTCTCTGTAAAATGGCACCATTTTTAAAATTTCTAGAAAATTTTTATTTAAAACAATAATTCATGTTACAGGTACTGTATTAAATAAACTATTAAAAAGTTATGTACAAGGGCACATTTATTGAGTTCTAAGTAATTTAACAATAAATTCTGTAATATGTTTAACTTAAAATAAATTTGACTATACTAAATTTTGTTATCACTGTTCACTTGAGAGCATTTTAGAGTGTTTTAAAGCCTTTTTGAGTGAAAATGTGATAAGTTTTGTACAACACGGAAAAATTTCGTGTTTTATTGAGCCGTGGCATGTTATTTGGAAGGAAACGTATTTAAGTACGGTTAGCAATCACCAAAATGCAATGCATCCTATGGCAATTCACTGAATGGCGCTTTTCGCTTAATGGCGAGGGTCCTGTCCCAATTACTGTATTTTCCGAGTTTGACCGAATCGAAACCGTGTTAGGCGAGGGATTCGTGTAAGCTATATTTAATAAAATAGGTTTACTTGTATCTGCTCTTAGTTGTTCCAAATTCCTCAACCGGATATCCGATTTGAAATCGATCGTTTTCACTGAGAAGTGATAGACAAAACAGTGAAGGGCGAATCATGTCACACGATGACGACATATTCTTCATCTACAAAAATTTAATGTCTGTTGAGATAAATAAATATTAAACGCGTTTTTATAGATTTTTACCAACTAATAAAGACGTAATACTGCATAGTTAAAATTGTTTCACAAAGTAAAATAAAGTAGGCCTACTCGTATAAACAGTGTCTCTGACAGTTTGAATAAAAACTGTTTCAACGCGTTTGAATTTATATCATCGGAAACCCCCGAATTTTTTTATTGGCTCTATCATTTATTGAGTGGTAGTTAATCTAATATCGTTTAATTTTTTTTATCTTAAAAGATGCCTAACATTAAGTTTAATAAATGAAATTCCCAATGATAACTATTTTTATTGGTTGTGAATTCTATTTACGTCCTTTATTTTACAGGGAACATGAATCAAACATTGAATGAAGCGAAATGAACTGATGCTAAAAATAAGTGCACGGCTTAGCTTATAAAATTAATACAATAAGGGCTCATCTCCGATTCTGAAACATGTTCCAAGAGCCCTTTTCAAATATTTTAAAATAGGAGATGAGCCCTTTTCGAAATTTACGATTCAATAATTATTGAATACAAAATCAATAACAAAATACAATGATATTATAATAATAAATAATTTTCTATCTCAAAATTAATAACACTTTAAAATGTAGAGCTTTCTCAGATTTATATACACTGCACAGTATATGCCGGTACTCGTATTATAGACTTATTTTATTTCTCATATTATTTTACAGGTCGTGCAAAAATAAATGATACGACTTCATGACACAATATTTTATTAAATAAGTGTAGTGTAATAAAATTTCCAGTTAAATCACAAATATTCTCCACATATTAAAATTTATTTTCTATGTAAAGTGGCGCAAAAAAAGTGGCACCCCATTGTGAAATCTAGTGCAAATTACATGCTTGGCAACGATTAACAAGTTTTTTCAGGTTAAAAAGTTTTTTTTATAAAAAATACTATTCTAAATTTTGCAAGAGGGTACCCGTACCACTTTTTTTTGCGCCACTCGATATGTTCTATGTGGCGGCTCTCTGCAGCACAGGCTACATCAAGGCAAAAATTTACTTCCTCAGAGACGCGCTTCAGCATAATATCACTAGGTAGCAGCCATATGCTGCTAGGGGTCTATGAGGAAATCTTTTAGAAAATGTTTTATAATTATTAAAATGCTGTAGTTTTTTATAGCTCTTATGCGACATAAAATCGTATCATTCATTCTTAAACAACCGGTATTTTTTTTAAAATAAATATTTAACAAGAAGCAAATTATTGTTATTTATTATATTTATGACTTTATTTTACTTTTAGTAGAGTGTGAATAGTTTTGTTGTCTGAATTTTTATAGTTGGGTTTATTACGAAAACATATTGTAGCAACTGAATTTATGTCATTTACTTCTTCCGTTTCAGTAATGCTCATTGAGGGGCTGAATTGGAAAAAATTAAAAAAATGAATTAATGAAATTAGGATGCTGAGTACTATCATGGATGACTTGCAAAATAGATTCTTCAAAATAAAGGTTAAAAATTCATAAAATATCTAAACACAAGTACTGTATTATATTAATTCAACTTTTTAAAATTGTAACATCGTTGCGTAACTTTAATAAACAATAACCTAATCTATGCGTTTGTATAGCTTGCAAAAATAAGATAAGTAAATTACAGTATGGGGATTCATAATGTTTTCCTCAAAAAAAATGCAAAAATTGATTACCGGTATTAATTTATCATTTTTTTTATCACGGCATATCAAAACTTTTTTTTTTGAGAAGTTTGGATATAACTTAATCGTCAAACATTGGAATACAGGGTGTTACAACAACACTAGATACGCTCTAATTTTCAGCTTTTTCCAATCTTTTTAGTACCCAAACAAGAGCTTTTTGATTACCATGCCATGAAAATCTGCCGCCAAATATAATTCTTTTACCAGTTTTCGGTAGATTTAATACATTTGGCGGTAGATTTTCATGCCATGGTAACCAAAAAGCTGTTGTTTCGGTACAAAAAATGATTGTAAAAATCTGAAAATTACAGCATATCTAGAAAATAGAGTAAAAATGTAAATAAACACTCGTTTCAAGTTTGTAAGTACTATTTTATTTTTCCCTAATGAGGGAAACTTACTTAATAAATAGCCCTCGTATTTGTCGATGTACTAGGTCATGTAATCAGCCTGAATTTATTTAAATTTTTTAAAAAATATAATTGAAACTTTTCAGAATTTGGTCATATACGCTTGCGATGCAAGGCAGCTTACTTTGGACTGTTATATCAAAATTATTATTACCGGAAGTAAGAATCGAGTGCGTAAGCGGTCTGATAGATGGCGAGAAGTGTGGAAAGAACGAAGACGGTGAGCCATAGATTTTTCCGGTTCCTTTCTTTGGCCTGTTGAGCCTGGTCCAACGCAGAAATAGAAGAGCTCACTATACTCAGTTTCATCTTGCGAATGATTAAAAAGCAAAATTTCGGGTAGCTATATTCTTAACTGCATCCGCGAAAACAGCGTCACCTGCCAACCATTGACGTCATTTGACATTAAAATAGGGCCCAAAAAATGCCCAATAGAAGATTCGAAAATAGTAACTAAAAATTAGTTTATTTGCACGTTACATTTGCATAAATAATGTGAGCGAATGAGAGTTATTTCTAAGAAATTGTCCCATAAAAAAGAGTGCGAAATGATTAGGTCACTTAAGGTGAAGGCGTCGCTTATCGAAAATCAATTAGTCGATATTCACATCGAATTCATTTCGGATTTAATCACACATTCATTTCGCATTTTTACAGCGTTCCGGAAGCATCTCTTCAACCGACACTCTCCACCGAACAACACAGCGTCAATAGGAAATATTAAGTAATCAAATTTATTTATTATTTGTGTAAACAATTTCGACGCTGTAATTATGGTGTAGATTTAATCGTTAACTTTTATAGATTTAACTCTTTATTATTTTAAGCTAACATTTTAATTAGTTTCCTTTGACTATTTTAATTACAAAAATCTTTTGAGTAAGTTAAAAAAAATAATTATCGAGAGTATTATTTGCAGAGTAATAATTATAATTAATATGGAATTTCAAACCGGGTCTAGAATTGTCAAATTCTGTCGGATAAGGGGCCAGTTTGGCTGCAAATTGAAATCTACTAGAAGAAAAGATATTATAAAACTTTCTTTTTTGTTCCGTGAGTTATTATTTTAAACTCATTTTATCACGAAAATATTTCCGAAAAAATAACAAATTTGCCATATTTTGATTTCTTTAACTAAATATTTAAATATCTTAAAATATTTACTCCTACAATTTAATTTTAATTTCCCTAATAATTAAAACAACTGTGATAATAAATAATATTGTTGTTAAAGTTTATCTTGAAGAAATACAATAAAATAAAATTTAATGAAATAATTGAATTAAATTAAATAAAGTAAATGAAGATGAGAATGTTCCTACTTGCTTTTGTCTCATCAACGCTTATTTTCGTATTTATGCATAATACGTAACTCTTTCTTCGATCTCCAAACATTAAGATAAATCAAGATGAGATGAGTGATTGTCATTAAATGTGGATTTAAAATCAATTTAAAAAAAATAATAATTGTTAACGTTTTATTATTTCAAAGGCTTTCAAGCTCTTTTTAAAACTGTTACGGATAATAATTTTCTAAACTGCCGTTCTTTATTTTGTATCGTTAAATAGCTATTTAGCACTTTATTTGTTTATAGAATAAATTGAGGCAAAATAATCACTTTTATTATAATTATCACATGCCGTAATTTTAACAGTTTCACTTCCTTTAATCGATCATATTGAAAAACATATTCCAAATAAATTCTGAATTAAATTTTGCATTTAAATTCTCACATAAAAATATATTTGTAAGATGTGTCAACACTAAATTAAACAATTTCATTGAACTATTTTATTGAGATAATTTAAGAAATGATTGGTACCGGTATTTTTTTTTTTTTTTTAATTTTTAAACAATGTCGGCTAATCAGTATTTTCAATTTCGCGTTCAGAATACATCTAAAACCAGAATTATTTGCATTTTTCTTGCTATTTATTTCCTTAATTTAAAATTTTAAAAATCGTTTAATATAATTTGAATTTGCATAGAATAGAATAATTTGCAAACGTTTTACGTGATTATTACATTCATATTCTTATTAATATCGGAAATGTTTCCTCATAAAAGGTGGAAGTGTGTGTTAGTTGCGTTTGTAACGAAATTTAGGAAACCATTAAAATTAAATTATTTAAAGTATTAACCTTATTATTATAATTATGAGACGGAAAAATTTGGAAATTGTGAACAAATTTAAAATATTTTTGCTCAATGTTTAAATCAATTTTAAAGCGTTCTTATTATTTTTTTTAACGTAAATTATTTTTGGTTTTGTTATTTAGGGTGTGTTTTGTAACCATAGAGATGAGTGGTATTTATAATCCAATGAACTTTAAGAAATCTTAAAATATCCTTTTAAATGGTTTTTCGGCAAATTTATTTTTTTTCAAAAAAATGCAAATTTGGTTAACATTAAATGAATAAACAAACATTGTTGTTGCTTGGTTACTATAAGCCTAGCTACATTTACCAAAACATTAACCAATAATAGAAATTATTTAAAAGATTTCAAAATGTCAAAATTATTTTGACACTTAAGAAATTTAACTAATACAACAGATGAAATAGTGCTTTTATTTTATATTATTACAGCCTATATTATATTATTTTTTTTAAAAAAATTTTAATGTTGATATAATTTTAATACATTTAGGCATTGTTTCTGCCTTATTACAACATCAAAAGGTCTTAACGTTTTGATTTCAAACTTATTATTTTTGACAAAAAGATTTCTTTTAAAGTTATTAACTTTATTTTAGGTTTCTTTTAAAGTTATTAACTTTATTTTAATGTCGTAAATAATAAACAGTTATTAACGGAATGAACTACTCTTATCTTCTAATCAGACCTTACCTATTCCACTTCTAATTAACCGTATCAGGCTGTTTAGACCACAACTGCACAGTTGAAAACAAAGCCAAATTCATGAATGAAAACTTCTTAATATCAATTAATAAAACGCATATTAAGGAAAGTAAAATTCTTAAGTTTCTTTTTAAATTTAAATGTGTCACCCCTTTGTTCCTCTACACACGTTAGAAGAAGCTTCAATTATTGATGAATCGAATTTAATGGCACAGTCAGCTTAAGGCGTGTGTTAGGCGACAAATGAACCACTCATCTTAGTGTACTTGGAATCAAAAAATACTTGAAGATATTACCTTTTGCAATATACTTTTATTTATGGGATATTTTTTAATTTTCATTCATGAATTTAAAGAAAACAACTCCTCACTTTTGAACGAAAACACCCTGTAATTAAATTCCCCCAACTAAGTGAAGTGAGAATAAAGCTACTTCTTTAACTTTAATCGATATTAATAGTTATTGGAATTAATTATAGAAATAAAATTTCAGTTGGTTCATTATTTCTGCATGTTTATGTTACGTAATTAAATTAATGACACACCTACAACGTGTCCATTCTACGTTGGCAGCTTTTCAAAGTTCCCTTTCTCAAATTAGTATAGTAGAACAAATGAATACTGTATTGACTTCTTGTAAATTTTTAAAACAAGTTGGTTGAACTATCGCTTAAACTAATTTTAAAAGTAATAAAGTAACTATAAAATAGATAAAATTGAAAGAGATGCAGATATTTTTTTCCATTTCTAGCTGAAGAGGGAGTGGTATGACGTAGCGGAAGTGAGGTGGTTGTGGGAAGGGAGTTTTGTTTTTAAGTCGCTGATTTTAAAGCTAAAAATATTTTTTATTGTTTTGATTGTTTTATTAAATTTATTTTAGTATATTTTTGCTTGTGAATTGAGGCTGATACTATTTTCCTCGATATCGTTGCCACCACAAACCCAGCTTTTGTTAACCACAGTTACGCCTATAGCTAATCCCTGTCGTTGCCACCAACAAACACATTATTTACATTCCTTTTATGCGCATGCTCGTAGAAATTCGTTTTATTCGCGTAACTGATACAGCATTTGTATTGTTGCTAGCAACAAAAAATAACGAGTTTCCGGTTTAACTGTTTCACTCTTTCTTACGATTAACTCTAATGCTAATGGCGTTGAGTTTGGACTTTGGAATTTATATTTGCAAAGATTTTTCTAAAGTCCAAACTCGAACGCCATAAGCATTAGACTGAAGAATAAGAACGAGCCAAAAAGCTAAACCGCAAACTCTCTTTTAGCATTTTGGTTCCACGTAGACTATGACGTGTGACCTATTTGTCGCCCTAAGCACGCTGTTAAAACCAAGTTTTTGAAGAGCGTTCGTGCGCATGCCCATAAACAGTTAATTTGTTCTCTTAAAGCCAAGCTCCGCGCAGGCGTTTTTTTAGATGGCAAAGTATTGCCATTTTGACCTGAAATGTTACCGCGCACTTAAAGGTTTGGCAGCGCATAGGGGAACAAAAAATTAGTAGGAACACTGGAAATAACTAATTATTTTTTATTTTATAATTTTATGGCTTTAAGCTTTTGATTAATGGTTTATCATAGTAAAAAATTAATTTTTCTAAGTTGAGAACGGTTTGTTTTAAAAAAAGTTGACAATGTTTGTTTACATTTTAAAATCAGCGGTTTACACTGCATTCTCAATCGAAAGGAACCAAGTTATGAAGCGGCAAAACTGTATTAAACTTCTTCAAAACTCTTTAAATTTACTTTTCTAACGTAATACGACATTATGTTTTAATGTCCGGTCCTGACGATGACGTTTTAAGCGAGTTCTACTGTGCATAACAAATAAATTTTCGAAAACTACTTACACACTTTCAAGCAATTATATTAAATCAAAAATTCACTTTAAAAAAATCGATTTATATTTTCAAATGTGCACGTATAGGAATCAAAATAAAATTATAACTGCATGAAATACCAAAAGTTGATTCCGGAAGTAAAAGTCGAGTGCTTAGGCGGTCAGATAGATGGCAGAACAGAGGAAAAAATAACGAAATAGCTTTTTCCGGTTCCTTTCTTTGGTCCGTTTAATTTGGTCCAACACCGAAATAGAAGAGCTCACTATACGCAGCTTCATCTCGCAAATAATTAAAAATAATGATAAATTTCGGCTGGATGCATAACGAAAACAGCGTCACTTGCCGACCAGTGACGTCATGTGACATTTAAATTGGGCTCAAAAAATGTCCAATAAAAGATTTGTAAATATTCACCAAAAAATGTTTTTACACGTACCATTTGCATTTTTAATGTGAGCGAATGAGAATTGTTTCTAAGAAATTGTCCCATAAAAAAGAGTGCGAAATGATTGGGTCACTTAAGGTGAAGGCGTCGCTTATCGAAAATCAATTAGTCGATATTGACATCGAAGGCGTTAATTCCGATTTAATCACACATTCATTTCGCATCTTTACAGCGTTCGAGAAGCATCTCCTTTTGACCAGTCCCTACCGGACCACACGCCGGGTCAGAGTGAACGTCAAGCGCCTCAGCCACCGGACACTACAAGCAGTGAATGGTGAGTGACCAATCTTAATTATTAATTTTATAATTAATTTAAACGCTATAATTACGATGTGGATTTAATTGTCATTTTCATCGAATTTACTCTTATTACTTAAATAAGCTATTTCGAAATATTTCTGTTTCTCGTTGTTAATTATTTTAATCAAAGATAATGCTTACATAATAATTATAATCGCTATAAATGAACATAATGATATTTCCGACGCTAATATTAGATTTAATTTGGCTCGAATACATAATACAGTATTTAAAATAAAGTTGAATCTTTCGCTTAACAAATTTGATATTTACATATTATTCTTTTCCTCTCCGAATCGTTATTTTCACCTTATTATTATCCCAGCATTTTGTCATGTCAATATTCAAAAAAAAAAATTAATTTGACTCATTTTAATTTCCGTAAAGAAATAATTCCATTAGAATATTTTACGTACTATTTTATTTTAAATTCCGTATGAATTAAAACAAATTTATGGCGATAATTAATTAATGTGAGGATTTTTCATTAAGAATAAAATTAAATAATTTAATGAAATATAATGAAATGAAATAAAGTAAATAACGGTGCGACTGCTTCCGCTTTCATTACTTCCTTTTGCATTTCTCTATAATAATTAGTATTTAACTCCATCTTCAACTTGGAATTTATGGTAGAATTTATTAAATTGAGTGAAATTTACCTCAAAGTTTTAACAGCTTTTTACTTATTTTATCCAAACATGTGCAGTGGAATTTGTAATTGATTTTTATGTTAACAGACAAGAATAATAATGTGAGATGTATTGCCGCAAACCTGTATTTAAAAAATTTCATTGAAAGAATTTTATTGAAGAATAATAATAATTTAATTTTATGGTTTTAAAAAGTAAAATTTATCTTTAGAATTGTTTCTACTTTTGTTTTAAATACGCATCTAAAACCGAAGTTGTTTATATTATTTTAACCTTTTTAACCACTTTTAAATTTTAAAAAAATCATTAATAATTTTGATTAGAAATCGCATCAAATGAAATACTTTTCAATCGTTTCATCAAATTATTATAACGCATGAAATTTTTAATCGGGAATATTTTTATGAAAAAAGACAAAACTGTGTTAGATGCGTTTGTTTACGTTTTGTTGGAAAAGCTTAATAATAATTATTATTGTTATATCTAAATTTAGCCAGACAATTAAAGTTAAACTTTTCAAGGTACCGGTAATAATTATGATACGGCATAGAAATAATTTTAGATAAATTTAATAATTTTTAAAACCAAATTTTGACCCAAAACGTTTATATTTTTAACGTTAATTATTTTTAGTTTTGGTTATTATTTGGTGTGTGTTTGGTTGCCATAGAGATGAGTGTTTTTTTATAATCTTACAAACTTAAGAAATCTTAAAATATCCTTTTTACCGGTACTGGCTTTTTTGGTTTATTTAGATATTAAAATGCAAATTTTGTTGACATTAAACGAATAAACAAACATGGTTGTTGCTGGGTTACTATAAGCCTAGCTTTATTTACCAAAACATTAGCCAATAATAGAATTTTTTGAAAAATTTTTAAAAGGTCAAAATTATTAAAACATTTGACAAGTAATGAACTTAACCAACATTAAGCCATGTAACCAACGTGCTTTTATTTTATACGGAGAATTAAATTTATTAAAAACTTTTAAATGCTTATATATACCGGTTTAGGACGGTATGAATCACTCGGTTTTACAACCAGCCCTTACTTATTCCACTTATAATTAAACGTCTTAGGCTGTTTACAACAAAGCCAAATTCATGAATTAAAATTTTGACATATCACTCAATCGAATGCATATTATGGAAAATAATATCCTTAAGTTTCTTGAATTATTTTTAAATTCAAATCGGTGTCCCATTTGTCGCTCTGCACACGTTGGAAGAAACTTGAATAGGTGAATCGGTGAATTGAACGGCACAGCCAGCTTAAAGCGCGTGTAGGGCGACAAAAGGGTCACAGGTCGCAGTCTTATTTTAATCTAATAGACTTGAAGATATTACCTTTCACAATATACATTCATTTACGAGATATCTGGGAATTTTCATTCATGAATTCGAAGAAAACCACTCCTCACTTTTGAACGTAAACACCCTGTTCTTATGTAGCCTCAACCAAGTGAGAAGAGAAAAAAAAAATAAATGCTTTATTTTAATCGACATTAATTAATGGAAATAATTATAGAAATTAAATTAAAATTCTTTTATCGTTTTTACCTGTCATAAGTTACGTAGCAAAATGATTTAAACACGTAGCCAATAAACATATTTAGGCTAACAACCATAGAAATCTTTCTTCTATCTATCTGCTGACGTCACTCTCTCCCTCTCATCTCTAGCAATTTTTATTTTTTTATTTTTATTAAAATGTGCCATCATAATGATTATGTTAGAAAGAATAAATATTAATTTCTTGAAAATTTGATAAAAAACTGTGGTTGAAATATCGCTGAAATTAATTTTAAGTTGCTTAAAAAATTAACACTACGGTAATAACTTCCGCTACGTTCTTCCGGTGACGTCTGGCTGCGCACACCAAAATTATGTATGAATATAATATTTTTGCTTTTAAAAAAATTAATTTAAAATACATAAAATCCAAAGCAATGCTCATATTTTTTTTCTATTCCGAGCTGAAGGGGGAGTGGGGTGAGGTGGGAAGGAAGAAGCGGATAGGGTGGGGTTGGGAGGGTGTTTGTTCTACATTTTAAAATTAAAAATATTTTTTATTGATTTCATTTTTTTACTTAATTTATTTTTGCGTGTGAATTGAATTCAATTTTTTTCTATTTATTTCGTTTCCAACACAAACCCAGCTTTATTTAACCATTTAGCTAATCCCTGTCGTTGCCACCAACAAACATACTTTTTATATCGACTTTATGCGCATGCGTTGAAAAAAGTTGTTTCCGTCGCGTGTCGTTTTTGTCCGTTTCGTTGCTACCAACAAAAATTATATTTAATATTATGAGAAAAACCTGCACTGTTTATGCGCATGTGCACGAACGTTCTCTAAAAAAACTTCCGTTTTCACAGCGTGTATGGGCGACAAATAGGTCACATGTCACAGTCTATGTGGAACCAAAAGAACCTCAAGGATGTTACCTCTCATAATGTCTCTTCATTCAAGTCAAAATCTCTAATTTTCATTCATGAAATCACCTTTGAAATTAGACAATACAGTAATTATTTTTCAAACATCCTGTATAGTGCATAGTTCCAAAGCACAATCTCTCTTTCCCTCAGCTGACTACGTGCTCCGCCCACTCCCAAGCTCTCTCTTCCATCTTCTCTCTGTCCACCTAAATAACGAGTTATTTTAGTTCATCAGAATTCTACTTTTTTTTTTTTGATTTTTTGTACGTGTATTGTTCTTATGTTTAACACGAGTGGACATGTGTTGAGTGTTTCACCCTTTCTTCACTTACAATAATTTATGGTTATTTTCATAACAAATGAAGTGAATTGTTTGCATAATAAAGCTACCTCGTAGTTACAAAAATAATTAACCGTTAT
>JAQGAY010000567.1:0-24535 GCA_034698085.1 Polydesmus angustus | reverse complement strand
TCAACCGAGCAGCGGACTAGGCAGATTTTGGAAAAGGCGGACCAGTGAAGAAGGTTTGCAACGGCGGGAAAAGGAGAAATAAATGGAGGTCATGAGCAGGTACCAGGCAATAAGGATGGGAAAACGACATGTAGCAGCGATTCAGAAGGAAGACGAACAAAATGGTGGATCAACAATTGAAGTTAGACCTAACAGCGAACTTTACTCTTATTTAATTTAATTTAGTTACATTATTTTAGTCATTTCGAGGGTTGCCTATGTAGTGTGGGTATTTTCTCGGGAAATGAGGGGATGGATTTTGTAATTGTTTTATAAGGGTTGTGCCTTCAGATTACTATGTTCTGTGGGCAATTTGTTTTCGTTGTTTTAAGCGTCTGTAATGTAAACATTGTTGTATGTCAAAATTATTGTAAATGTAAAAGGTATGGCCGATCAACCATATCGAGAGCGAACGTTTTTGTTAATAGGATGTGATATTTCTGAACATTAAAATTGAATTGAATTGAATTGAGTACTTAATTCTAAATCTTTTAACCGTATAATTTTATTTTAAAAAATCCATTTCTATAATAAAACGTCAGTGAAAACGACGGGAAATGACACAGCATCCAACGAAACGCAAAATGACGTCACCAAAATTGGCATTCCGCGTCTTTTGCCTTTTTGCACCTAATAATCAACTTTGCAATAGTATGTAAATCGCTCCGCAATTTATCTATTTACAGTATCTAAATAATAATAAAACCCCGCGGACTTTAAAGCGACACATGCCATTAACGACCAAAAAGAAACGCAAAAGAATAAAGTCGTCACAGATGACATTTTGCGCCCTAAAAAAAATGGCAATAACAAATTGCTCACCATCAATATAACGAATTATTGTTCCAAAGGATGTATTTCAGGGTAAAATAAATTATTTTAACTAAAGAAATAACTAAAACCTTAGGTAAGTGGAACTCGCAACTCTGGCAGTGGCTCCTTTCCCCTTGCTCTCTCGGTTGTTATTGCTAGAGTTTTTATCCTGCGCTGGCTTATCTCACTAGTGAATGAAGTTTTCCAGTTCAGTACTCGTACATTCAGCCCATTTCTAAGCGTAATCTTCATGCGCAACTCGCAATTGCGTTCATATTATGACAGCTTTTTTCAATACCGTAAACCTACTACGAATGTCTCAGTCAACAAAGTTTTAATATAACAAAACTACTGCGACTTATTTCCATAGTTAATAAGAAATGTTCTAAAACGGAAAATCTAAACAAGTTCTTAAAAAAAGAAACAAAAAAAAATTATTTTTTTAATGTACCGGTATTTGTAAGGGGATTTATATTTTTTATTAGCTTTATGGCATCACTCCATGAATCACGAATTTTAACCATGTGTTTAAAAGAAATTGAGCAACTTTCATTTTCTAAACAAATTAATAATTTTCGCTCATAGAGCTAAAACAGTATTACACGAACCTATGTTCTAAATATGTACCGCATTATACTGTAGCCTATCGGGGAAAAAAATTGGGCAACGGCGAGTGTTATAAAAGCACGCTGATATCGCCGGTATACCATCTGTTGCGCTTTTATTAAGTCACTGACCCAATTTATCTAGTTAGAAAAACGCGGCGATTGCTCAAAACAATTATGTACGGGACTCAATTTCAATAGCTACCGCACTTTCTTGAAGTGATTAACGATTTTTATTTCATTATTTTGTTTAATTGCTTTTCAACACAGCAATTGAACTCTGTTAAACGTTTAAGCTAACATCATTCATCACGATAATCACGTGACAAAATACTCTGCACGTCAAAGATAACTCACTACAAAGATAAGCTGATTTGCAACACGGCTCACACTCTTTCAATGTCCACATTCAAACGCGCTTTATAATATGAGTAATAAAATATCCTTTCATAATTAATCAAAGTCTCCAAGCTAATTATTTCACCGTCTTAAACTGATTAAAAGCGACAACCCAATCTCTTGCCCGGAATAAAAATAAATCTCAACAATTCCATCTCCGTCATTAAACAGACTGTACATAATCGTATTGCATAAAAAATAATACTGTGCAGTACATGAATATCGACGGTGATAAAGGAAAAGGTTGTAACCAAATATTTTAATGTTGTAATCATTTTCTTTTCCAACGTCGATATTTGAGGAGCATAATAATCCTAAATCCAAAGCGGTAAATTGAGATATCACAATTATTATTTTGAGAGAATCAACAATAAAGTTTATTAAATACCGGTAATTTTATTAGCTGCATTCAAAAACTATTAATATTCACCAATATTCGAGGCAAAAACAAAAGTATTATTGCAAGGACAATTCAAAATTTAAACTTCTTGGACTATGTTCACTTAAAAGATAGAAGCCCAAAAAATATTTTAAATTGCCCTTGCAATAATACTTTGACTTTTGTCTTAAATATGACTTTTAATAGTTTCTGAATGCAGCTATTGTAAATTGAAAAATATAATTTCATTTTCAAAAGCTTTTAAAAACAAATTAACTTCAAAACCAAATTTTTTAATATGATGTAATTACAAAATCAATTCTACAACGCATAATTTTGTACATTCTGATCATGAAATAGAATTTTATACAAACATAAGTACTGTTGATAGGCGAGTATTATTAAATTGTGCTCCGTAGTTCATTATGAAATTGGGTTCAGGTTGCATGGCGATACAATACAGTATTAGTAAAGCTAAAAAACAACTTCAAATAAATTAAAAATAATGCTTTAGCAGCTTTACGTACAGAAGTAAACAAAATCCATTACATAATCAATCTTCAAATTTAATGCAGATCTAATCAACATCGAAATTGTTATACAGTAACTTCACGAGTAAAATCTTATTAAATCGGCTTCTATTGTTTCATTACAGTTTTTATCGAATCTATTCTATTGTGCAATATATTTTTTGATTGTACTTCAACTAAATGCACTCGATTTATCCACTTGGAAAATATCGTTTTCCTCAGCACTTTTATTTTTTAATGCGTCTCCGATGATCCATTTCTTCAATAAATCAAAAAGAAAAACCCCAAACAAAAAAAATGTGACTTTTGACCATTGCACAATCTCTCTCATGCGTGTGATTTATTGTTTTGATTTGACACTGAAATCTAATGCGCGATTTCACAACAATATTATATCTTTTTTTGTCAATTTTAGAAATAATTTTTTTAATACTAAATTAATTCCATTATTTTATAATTCTACGTTTCATTCATTGTTATTCACGTTAAAGAGTTTGCGATGCCTGTTCCCCAGGTGATTTAAAATCGCTTCTCAATGATTCTAATGTCTTAGGCTGCTTAGATCAAAAAGAGTAAAAAAAAAAAAGTCTAACATTTCATTTTTTTTACTTCGTCTACCACAGCAACATGAAGTGCATTATTTTTTTCAGAACTAAATAGTACCGATCTTGAATATTTAATTTTAAATAAAAATTTTTAAAAGAAGTATCTAAAACCAAGAAAAAATTACTTTCTAATACACGTACTATTATTCGATATAAAAAAAAGCGATAAGAGTATTTAAAAAAAAAGAAATCTTTGGATGGCGCATTTTATAAAATTACGAGAATATTTAAGCGGATGCACATCACGATTTTAAAAATAAGACTAAAATAAATTGTACAGTATAAAGAACGAGCATGCACCGCAAACTCTTAACTACTCGCCTGACTAAGGTCGATTCAAATTTATTTTAAAACAATCTCGTCAAAATCTAATTTAATTTTTTTTTAAGAAAACAAGAATCGTTATTAAGAAAATCTAATCTAAAAGAAAAATCAATTACTTTTCAACGTTAACCATGCTGTTCTAGTTACGTAAATAAAAGGCAGCTGCCAAGTTTAAGAATTTCGAAATACGCAAATAAATAAATTAGCCCTCGGCGGGATGAGCGTAATCTGGAATTTAAACATTTCTCTCTTTACATAATAACATCAACAAAAAAAAAATAATAATAAACAGTAGAATCTTGAAAGATACCTTGCTCTAATACCAAATGCCAAATACGCCACAAAAAAAAATGCCGGCGCAAATTTGTTTTAAAATATACAGTACTGTTGCTGTTTTGTTTCCATAATGCTCACTTAAGTCATCGTTACACGTAACTTTACAACTTCATAAAATGAAATGAAAGCAACATTGTTTAAAATTAATTTTAATAAACAGTTGCGGTATAAATTCCTGTGCATTTTTTTAAAAATCTTTCATGATTAGTATCAATTCCGTGCCAAAATATTCTGCATGAATACCAAATATATTGATTATATCGTTTTCCCTCATGCATTCTTAACAAATAATCGCGATATTTCCACCAAACACTTTTTTAAAGTAAAAAATATCTCAAAAATAAACTACCGTGTCAACAAGTTTATAAAAGATGCGCGAAAAACGGCGAATAAAAAGTACGCCAACTTAACTATTCATCTCAAACGAAAGTCGTTGCTCGTTTGATCACATCGAAACAAAATTTGGACCTGTCAATATACTGTAGGCTACACGCACGCGTAGGCAGGCTTTTGAAATTAAACATTCGGTGATTAATGGCAATATTTCATATAATATTTTCTAACAAATATGTCTTTTCAGCATCGTCAAAAAGCTTTCACTTTAATTTTTAATATTTTTCACATAATTTACTTTTTCGCGCATTTACCTATCGGAGCGGCAGTCTATTGATGGATCGGTAAATGCCAATGAAAAAACTGTTTCAACAGCTGACGTGATGAAAACCCCTCCCTCGCACATCGTCATTCTGTTACATATTTATAGCTCAAATCAATAAAATATACAATGTCGACAAAACTTTCAACTCGTAGCAATTCATTCGTCATCTTACCGCAACTTATTCAACCTTTGTAAAATATTTTTAATATCAACCCATCAAACATTTTTAACACTTACAAATTTTGTACCATCGAGATAAATTCAACCTTGTATTTCGCTGCCAACTGTTCTATTTTTGTCTGGCTTTACGTTGATCTCAGTTTGTAATACCATGTTCCTTTTCTTTTTTTTTGCTTAACAAAAAAAGAATATTCTTGTTTGAAATTTTTAATAATAAAAATACAGTGTACTCATAAAATGCCTCATTTACGGTACTTAAAGCAACAAAAATTTTAAATTACTGTAAAATGATTTGCGAGCACATAATAATTTTCTTTAACCGTGTACAGTATCAAAAACTAGCGTCGCCGCTTATTCAACGCACGTATAATTGTTATGCCTTACTTATTAATCCCATTTACAAAACAAGTTTTCTTCTTCATGTTAAAATATCGGATAATCTTATTAATACAGAGAGACGGGTTAAGCCAATTGGAGGCTTCTGGCAGTAAAAATATCGAGACCCTTAAACTAAAAGAGCCAAAATCAATTATTTTATGAAACCTAACAAGTTTTATTTGGAAAAATATTAATACCTGTTTAAGCTGTTTTAGTAAAATTAATATCTTTTTATATAAAAATGACAAATTGTTTAGGAAAATTGCAAGTTTGTTTTAAGAAAATAAAAAGTTTTTTATAGCAATTAACAAAATTTTTAGTCACCTTAACGACCCTTGTGTCCAAGCTTCCCTGGCAGTATTAAACATCATTAAGCACACCCTGTAAAACGCTACGGAAGCAGCGTTTTCTCTCGTAAATAGGTGATAATGACTATATTGATTTACGGTTAAGCGAGACTAAAATGTAGATAACATACTGCACATAATAGTTAATTTGGTTAGGATGACGTTCTTGATTTATGGTACGGATAGACTATGGGCGATGGCCGACATTAGACCCGCTGATAAAACATTAGATATTTTAAAACGTAATTGCATTTTTTTTTTCAATAATCGATTGCCAGCAACATTAAATTCGAGAATGTCACATTCTCGAATTTAATATTGTTGTAAATATTTGCAAATTTTTAAACCTTATAAAATTGTTTACATTAGAAAAGAATTTCAATTTAAGATTCTCCGCTTTAGAAAACCTTAAAAAAAATTTAATTTATTTTAAGAAGATAAATTAACAATGAAATTGGCGTTTTTGCCTAGTTTGGACGTCGTAAAATCAAATCTAGGCCATTTTTTACTTTCTTAATAGAATGCTTGGCTTTAAGAGTAAAACCGCATTCTCTACGCTTCTTGCGTCTACTATTTATTACAACCATCTCTAACTAACACAATTTCTATTCTCCCATTCAACTCTTGCGTAATAGACTACTCAGGGCCGGACGCTGGCCTAGACAAACAAAACAAATCTCAAGGGCCCGTATTTTGAAAAGTCCGGTTTCTTCCAAAAAGTAAGACATAGAAATTTTCTTAAAATAATTCGCACCTGCCGTGCTTGGCGCCTATTTTCTTCTTTTTAACCATTTAATGCATAGTGTGGCTCGAAATACAATAATACTAAACTTTTCCAGTTTTGCAAAATGATTTACTAAGGTCGTAGAAAGGCGATCGCCAAAATTATTGTTTTTTCTTGCTATTTCGTACCAAGGGCCCGGATCATATTTAGCTTCAAAAAAGCTTAATCCGGGCCTGAGACTACCGCACGCTTCCTAACCACTTTTCAAACTTGAAATATTAAATTAATTTCTTCACCATTAACTTTGGCGCATAATTAAAAATGTTTCCCGACCAAGTTTCTTACCAAGATTTTTCCAGAAGTTTGAATAACTAAACAATCGAAACGATCAATAAAAACGCTCGCTATTAGAGAAGAGTAGAGGTCGATAAAATCATTATTCATAATTATCTTCTATCTTTTATACGAGTAATTGAACGGTGTTCTGTACAAAACTACCAACTCAAAATTTTGGAAAATTGAGTTAAGCTACCGTATAATTCGCATATTGCGGTAAAATGTGCTCCTCTTTGCGTAAAAGTCTCTCAAGCGTAGGGTATTTATTTATCCGGTACAGAACGCTACCAACACACTAACTACTCATTTTAGTTAGTAGAGTTTTATTGAATTTTAAAGTTTGTATTTGTATTTATTAAAAACTTTAAAGAGCAATATCTAAATTTTTAATAATTGAGGGTTGGTAACTTTGTGCAGCACATTTCGCAATTAAGTCATTAATAATTATTAATGGGCGGTGCTGGTGCTCACTATAGACGGGCTATGCAAAATAGTGATTAAACAATGTGGAAAATTACAATTTTTTTTCCTTAAGATCGAGTAATATGATCTTGCAAAAATAATTATAATAATAAAAAAGAAGAAGAAATACAGTAAGGTGAACAACATTCGGGCGAACTTGAAAGATTTCAGCAACGTCACTGTCGCATTTCTATTAAGATTCTGGTGTACTGTAAAAAAGCTGCATCTCCTGCGGTTCACTTCAAATCCATTCAAAGTCTGAACCTTCGCGGTCTGAACTCTATATAAACTTACAAAGAAGCATCTACCTACCCTTTTGCTATCTCACAAAATAGCATCTTTCCCGAAAAAAAATCGAAAACATTTTCATCCACAACCTCCAAAAAAATATAATAAAAATGCATATATACCCTACAATTTTTTACGCCTACACTTTGTAAGATTACATTGAAAAGTAAAGATTTCAAATTGAGTATAAGAAAATACCATAAAACGTGGGGTTTTTTTAATAAAAAAAAAAGTAAAATAAAAAGCCGTTCGTTCCTGACAATTTACATTAGGCTTCAACTTTAAACCTAGAATTAAAATCATTCCTCTCTACTTTAAAAAAAAAAAAAAAAAAAAAAACTTATAAGTCCTAAAAAAAATTTTTTCCCGTTGTTTCTAACATTTCCCTTCCTCCCAGTTCGAAACTGAAAATTACTTTAAATGCAGCAGAAAAAAAAATGGAAGAAAAAAAAAAGCTTCCTTAGTATATCAGAAACCTTTCAGTAGAAGCTGATGTCAACGGCATTTATATTGATTCGTTAAAAAATAGGTCTGATAAAACATTTATACCGTTGCGCCTACTTTCCGTTCGGAGTTTAACTTTAGTACAACATTTTTTTCCTTTTCAATGCTCTACCACTTTTGTAACTTATTTGCCAAACAAACAAAAAATACCGATTTGTAAATTTAAAGCTTTATTTCTTATTAACCTATTACACCGTTGTTATTGATCTATCAAAAATAAGTAAGAATTTGCTTTTATCAGAAAATATTTCAAATTTTCAACAAATGTACGCTCGTTCAGGCGACTCCTCAAATTCGACGTACGTGAACAAAACCTTCAAACTAAACATTGTACTATATACGCTGTGTCTTTAAAAAAACTTGCAAAACTGAATTAGTATTCAATCCTTTTAATATTTAAAATATTTTAATGGTGCATGGATAACCAGCACTTAAAATACTTTTTTGAGCAGCAAACGCATCATGCTCACCCACTATGCACTCTGCAATGATTCCAGCTTGATCGAATTCGTCTCATGCCTGTACCATACGTTGGCGCACTTCTTCAATAAGCCAGACTTAAATTAGGTAGAATATGGGGTGTGATGCAAGAAAAGGTTTACAACTTCACAAGACAAAATAACGAAACATAGCAATGAATGCATGCAGGAGACAGGGGCAATTTCGATCAAGCTGAATCAGATCTGCTTAAGTTGTGACCGGAAGAGGATACTTTAAATAACAATAGAACAATTAAATGAATAAAAAAAAGTGTTTAAAGTTTACTTTATCCATGTGTCATTAAAATACTGCATTTAGATTATTAAAAGGATTTAATACTAATTCAGTATTGAACGGTTTTTTTACGGGCACTGTGTAGTTTTTTTATTTATTTTCTTTTTATTGCGTCCGGAGACATATGGTCGTCCATGAACAACAAAATAATGTGCAAAATGTAAGAAAAAAAAAACAATTTCCCGTTAAAAAGTAAACACGAGACCACATCCTTTTATTTATTTATTTTTTTAAATCAGTTGTTGGTGATTAACTTTCTTAGGTACCAGTGCCTAGTATCATGTGCGACTATTAAATTTGATTTTATAGAAGAATAGCAGCGGGTTGCAAGATTGACACAGATTCGACTAATCATTATCATTTGGCAAAAACGGATGAGGAGAGAAATACAAGAGACGCTGTATCATTTGGAAGATGAATCGCGCAGTACGTCTAGTAAGCAAGATTAGCCAACTTTAAAAAAAAAAACTAATGCGCAGCACTATAAACACGCGTACGCGCCTACTCCATTCCGGTTCATAAGCCGCAATTATATTTTGTTATGTGAAAGCGGCCAGCAAGTTATTTTCATTAAAGAATGTTATTAGAAGTCGAGATACTAAAAAGCCAGACTAATTTTCTACCTCCCCCTTTCTCGAAAATTGCGGTCTTCTGCTGTCACTTGAAAATTATAATTTTTCGCGACGGCATTTTCAAACGGTGTTCGGTGTCCGTGCTTTATTTAATGAGGAGCTAGTTATTTGTGATCAAGTCATCATACGTGATCCAACCTGGAATTCGATGAATGTGGAGGAGTCGGATTCGATTGCTGCGCTAGCTCAGTTAAGGAAATGTAGGATCGAAATGTGTGCATGAGAGAATCATTAACCAATTGATTACCCGTGTATCAATATAAAAAAAGCCCATAGAAAATAGCGTACCAGTAATATGTATAAAATACACGTATCGACTAAGGTAAACATTATTACAGTGTGTGGGTGTACCAACGTCGAAAAATATCTCCTTTCCATCTATTTTGATAACATCACGCCAATCAATTAGTTGCTCAACTCAATTATGGTCTACAATCGCTCAATGACAATCGAAATAATACGGTACTGCGCACAATGTGTTAACAAAAAAAAAAAAAAAAAAAAAAAAAAACAAGAGAAAAATAGTACCGTACCCTTTCTTTTAAAAAAATAAGAGACAAATTACCGGGCATATTAAGTTTCGTAGAAAATATAAAATGCGAATTTATTCAATGTATTGCGATTAGTTTTGCTGTAGATTAGTATTTCTTATTAAAATAAACACTTAAATTTTATAATTTCAAATTCGTTCGAAAAATTTAATTGTTTAACAAAAAATGTATTAATCATAGGCGTGCGTCGACTGTACATCACTTATCCTATTACCGAACGTCTTATTATGTTTCCAAATAATAGCAAATCCACATTAATTAATTACGGAGAATAAATAATCGCTTCTAATGTTTCATAAAATTTGCAAATCCGTTTTTTTTTACACAGCGAATAAAACATTAATAAACAACTGCGTTACGTGATATGAATTTTATCAAATAAACTTTTAACATTTAAATTTCGCGTTTCTACTGAATCGTTTTATTTTTTAAATAAAACGGTCGATTAAATTGTAAAAAAGAAAATCCATTTAAATAATCATCAACAAATAGAAAATTTGAATAGGCAGGCCGAGTAGTAATTAGGTTTCTCAACATACAGTAAATGCAACATAATCTCATAAATTACAAAACACACAAAAAAACTGCCAACAAAATTGTATAATGCTAAATAAATATATTGGCTCGTCAATTATATTAACACGATTCAAATTGCAATCATCCTATTTTTCTTAATTAGGAAGGGAAACGCATCTTGGAAGCATCAACACAATCGATGAAAGCAAATAAGAAGTGACGAGCGGAAGTAAATTTCTAGCGTTACGTTGTTGCGCTCATAGATAACGAAGTAACGTCCTAATTATAGAAAACGATCCAAGTCAGGATTTTTCGCTCGACGACGCAAAAGTTTCGCTTCAATTCGAAGCAATTCACTACCCATTTATATTGTAAATAAATAGTACGTCTATCTAAAATCTAGCACAAACTAACTTTTAATAAAGAAACTTCAATTTTAAAAGAAATAAATTTTAAACCTAAATAACATTTGGTATGTACAAAAATAAATTAGATTTTGTAATTGAAATTAAGACGTAAAAAATGCATATTTAAATTAAATATGACAATAATTCGTTGCCAGCACATTTCTAGATGAATATACTCGTAGATTTGGTGACAATCTTAACTTCTAGAAGAAGTAAGATTTTACTAAATCTTCTCTAACAAGACTTTTTTAAAAAAAACTCCTTTCTAAGGCAAAACTAAACAAGCTTTTCTTAAAACAACAACATACCCAGTTGAACATACCGTAGATAGTCTCACAAATTAAGCACAAAAATTCCAGATTGTTGGATAGCAAAGATGATCTAAAATTCCGTAAGTGATTTTTTCTTCAATATATTATGCATTTTCGAGTGCTTCTAACTTTATGTGTAAACGCATAGATAAATTAAGCGTTCGATCGGAGATGAAAGATCGGTAATTAAAGATAGCGGTGCAAACACACTCGTATGAACAAAACATAACAACCGGCGTTGAACGCTACGTTTTGACCTTAAAATTCAAGCGACAGCAGTTTTAAAGCACTTGGGTTCCCACAGCTCGCGCTAATTACTATAATGTTGTAGGCAAATGTCGACTTTTGGCTGTGCCATCGAGTTCATCACCCCTTTACTTACTAACCGCTCAATTGCCCGACTAAGTGCATTTTACGAGACCTTGAATTACGAGTATCTTCATAAACAACATCTCATTTTAAATTCCCTCTCATCTAAACCGCGTACAACATAATTTGTTACTCAACTTTCCATACTTTTAATAAAAATAAAAAAAATGAAACGCCTTATTATTATTATCATTTCTTTCTAATGCAACGTTTCTATTCGTGTCACGTCAAAAAGTTCATCGATAAAAGGTTCACTAAAACCACAAAATTTCTATGAGGAACCAAACGAAAAAGCCCGTGACACGTGTTGTATTAAAAGCCTCGTGGTACAGAATTAACGATTTCGCGGTCCTAAGAAATTGATTGTACTGAGAAATATTGTGTATAGAGCAATGCATTCACTGAGAAATTGGCTGTAATATTTTGAATTGTGGAAATTCGTTGCACACAATGTACAAGGAAAAGAAAATTATTGCACGTCGGTATAACGTTAAACAATTAGAGGCGCACGTGATAAATGTTGAAAATAATGTTAAATACTGAAATGTTTACATGAAAATTAGGTAAATTACGGTACCTACGTATTTTTTTACGTGCCATTTGTTCGAAACTCTTGAATGTGATTTTCTCGCCCAATACATGCAAATGCAGTTTGCTTCTCACAGTACATGCATGTGTTGATTAATTCGCTTGAAAAGTTAAAATAAAGAAACACCTCCCGCTTTCAATAATGAAAATTATTATTATTTTTTTTTTTTAAATTCTAGAATAAAAACTTTTGGGACTACCGACTACCGTAATTAAAATTAATTTTTTGTTTGTTAATATTTTACTATAAATACCTGAAAAGCAAATATGAGCAAGCTAAACATTTAGGCTTTCTTTTACATTTAACCCCAAATACTTGGTCGCACCCAATAATAGAATTTAGCAAATCAACGCCATTTTTAGCGATGTTGCGACGCACCTTGCTTACTGCATATTTTTTCAATCCACAACAAAACATCAATTATCCGGACACTATGGGAAAAATGTTGGGTCGTGTTATGGTAATTTATCCGTGCGCGGCGTCCCACCAAATGAAAAAAATATATAGCCCTACCGGTAATATAATTTTATTCAGCCGCCTGAGCTGTGAGTGAAGCTTGAGGGCTCGTCACATTGACGAGGGAATATTAAGCTGCTTCTGAATCCCCCCCGCAAGTACTTGCGCTACGACTAGAATTATTGAGAAAAAAGCTAACATTTATTTAAAAATTTTAATCTTTTTGACAACTGTTTTTTTTTTTAAACATTGATTTATTATTATTACCGTAAATCATGCGCCGCTAAATTTATCTGAAAATAATTGAACTCATTGAAAATGGCGATGATTTCCGAGATCATTAAACATCATCGTGTTGACATAATGACGTTGATAATGTCGTTTTTGCAATAATGCTAAAAATATCTTAAGAGTCTAGACTATTAGGCTACCGTAGCTTCTGTTGCTAGGAATATTCCATATATCCATAGTAACCTGAAATTCAAATTCTTTCATCTCCATAAAAGAAAGAAAAAAATACTTAATATCGAATAAAACTATAAAAGCGGGGGTCAACGTCGATACAAAAAGCTATAACAAACTTGTCAATCTTTCGTTTCAGTCAACAAATGGAATTTTATTCTAGTTTCTACCTATTCAATTCGATTCTTTTCATCTCGCTTGCAAGCGTTCAGGTTAAAACGATAACACAACAAATAACGGCTAATTTTTGTTTTATTATGTATTTTTTTAAAATTTCTTTAAACATTCTAGCGAAACCTCGATTAACCGTCTTCGCCGGATTATTTCAAAAATCCTTATTTATTAAAACACCCAGAAATAAACCTTTAAAAAAAATAAAATTCGACTGCGCTGTATTTTTCAGTTAAAAAAAACTATTTATTTGTTGTTTCCACCAAAATTTAAATAACATTACTGGTAAATTCACCAATCTACGTTATTATAGCCGTTTAATTATTTTCAAAATTTTGAACCACTTACAAAACAAAAATTGAAAACCAGACCTTTCCTGCATTTTTGATACATTACGCTATTCATTTCCAAACTCTCACAACAAACTGGATCAAAGTTCCAGCATACAAAGTAAACGTTTTTTTAATTGCTTCAACTCAAAATAAGCATATTAGTAGTTGTTTAGAAATTTCAGTATTTTCCTTATCATTTATTCACATTCTTGGTCAACAGTGCCAAAACGATTCTGAATAAACCAGTAAAAAAAAATGCAATTTAATTCCATCCTTCTCCCCCTAAATTCTGATCGTTAAAATTAATTAACCATTTTTTAATTGAAAGTCTGATATAATTACTCGCAAATGGCGCCTTCAATTCCAGATTGTCAATAAAAGCGATCGGTGAATTCCATGTATTATAGCACACAGCTTCCTTTCATAGCCTTCTTAAACGCGCGAGGATAGCTATCATTTTCGTTCCCTCCCTTCCTTCATCATCTCTCTCCCCCTCTCATCTCATTACTCCAAAGCACCGAGTTTAGCGTCTACGCGTTCACCTATCAAGCGACATTTATAACTCCGGAATAATTTTCATCGTCCATAAAACGCACATAAAAATATCTATCGTTTAAACTTTCGATGAATTTGATACCAAATCAATCACCCCCACCTCCAACCCCCGCACGTCTAAACTCGTCCTACCTGATGATCCTGATCCAGTCAAGGTGAATCGACGGCGAAACAACGACATTTTTCCTCCGCCCCGAGGTCAACTTCCTTGCCGCTACTAAATTGATACGTGAAAAGAAATAATAAAGATACCAAACAACCGTAACAAAATAAAACGCTGGTTGCATGTAATTGTCATAGCGAATGTGACGCGAGATTGCCGTCAAATACGGTAAAAGAGTCGTTAACTTACGCCCAACCATAAGCAGCTTACAATCCTATGGAGAGAGCATTAAAGCTCGGGACAGAAAAAAAAAAATCCTCCAAAAATGTTGTGCGTGGACATCTAATTAGGAATTTTGTTATACCGTACAATCTAAAGCTTTTTTACAAATCTTGTTATTAATAAATACACTTTCCCAATTTGACGTTCCCATAGTAACGCTTTCAAAGTGTTGATAGAAATTCGCTGTAGCAAACATTTCGTTGTACTAAAACGCCATTGAGGACAAATGTGACAGAAAATTTCGCACCCTGCAGCGTACTTAGCGCCTTATTTTATATACCTATTAGCTAGATAAGTTAAATCAACTTTATTGTATTTTATCCCCCTCGAGTCGAAATACACATTAGAAAAGCCCAGATTTTCTATTTTTTTTTTTTTTTTACAAAAATCTCATACCGGTACCCTTTCAATACTAGTGTTCCCTCCAGTCATTTCTTTGATGTGCTCTGCATTACCGCTTCTGCGCGCCCACACATAAAACAAACACAAAATTTTAATACAGTACCATCTTTAAATTTGAGTGTAGGCCTACAAAGTACGTGCTTGTTCGACTAGCACGTTGAACTTGTTTCGAGCGATTTTTAAATTACAACTTTCATTTTGCGTGGAACTGAACTAGGGTGTGCGTATTGTAACGAGATTATAGGCAAAGGACTGAGGAGACAACGAAGTCATGTTAAATAATACATAACGGTAAAACGATTCCCAAAAAGTAAAATTTGCTAGTATAATTAAGCGAAAAATATAAATCAGCGAAAAGTGGAGAAAAAAAATACAAATCAAATAAACACGCCACTTTAAATAAAATGAGTGCCAATGTCCTTTTATATCCATTGCTTCATTTCTCTTTCGTACTTCACTCAGTCTAAACTTTCAACAGTTTCGCCGTCGAATTCGCTCAAGCTTTGAAAATTTTAACAGGCGAAAGTAGATTTCTCCATTAGTTAGATTACGCTGCACGTTTCCTCAAGAACGCAGTAGCCGCGGATTCATTTTCATCGCTTCGTCTCTTTTAACTTTTCAAATCTATTATTTGATATGGGGTAATCATTTGAGAGGGAAAAAAATAAAAGTCATCCAAACACTTAACTGGTTTGTTTATTATTAAAATGCGCTTTGGAAATGAATTCGATCGGTCTGATTGCGTTGGGGGAAAAAATCCACCTTTTTTAATGCAATTTATAACGTTAGATCTATTTTTAATACTTAAGCTTGTAAAAGATAAACAACCCACAAAAACAATTTATTATTGTAACTAGACATAGTTTTTCTTCATTTTAAATAAAAACTTAGAAGTAAAAACATGTTTGCGCACACATATGTTTTGTATAGCAATAATAGAAAATACAAATTAAAAAAACAAAAACAGAACTTCAGGGTAGTTGCAAGAATAACAATATTTTCGGAATATTCTTTTTTGCACTGTAACAATACATTACTGTACTTTATTGTACTTAATAATTACAAAACACTTCCCCCCCCCCCCCTCTAACCGTATTTGCGTTACTTTGTTGCCAATAGTGATCTGCGCTCATTTTACCACGTTTGGCAAAAATTTAAACTTAACCCATATAAGCATAAAATTAACAAACAAAATGTTTATCAAAAATACCAATCTAATGAATAATAATTGAACAGATATAATTAGAGCATTTGCGATTAAGGATTTTTTTTGGACTAATGATTTTCTGTTTCAATTTATTATGTGTTTTCCAGGGAATATGAAGTTAACGTTCGTTTAAGAATTTGTCATAAATTAGCATCTTTTAAAACGCTACCAAAAATTTAAATTCGTTTTCTAATAATATACCCGGCATTGAATTTCTTCTTTGGTATAAGCTGAGATGCAAATTAATTTAAGAATTCAAATTAGCACCTCAATATTGTATTTCAATAAAAAAAATACTTACCCGGTAAATTTATTTTTAAATTTTATTTAAAGTATAGATGTACCGGTAGCAAAATTGTTAGACGTGCTATACGTTGCCAATTCTGTCTTGCTTAGCCATT
Organism: Polydesmus angustus; assembly: GCA_034698085.1. NCBI lineage: Eukaryota > Metazoa > Arthropoda > Diplopoda > Polydesmida > Polydesmidae > Polydesmus > Polydesmus angustus. The sequence goes on along the minus strand of JAQGAY010000567.1, from coordinate 8,108 downwards.
AAAATCAGTATTCAAATAACCTCAAAACTAATTAACAGCATTTATAAGTATATAACTTTTTATGTACAAATCTTATCCAGCCTTGTTTCCACGTTCCACTCAAAGCTTGGGTTCACCCTGTAAGACCCTATGGATGCAACGTTGAACGCGCGCTATCTCTGTGGCGCACTTCTTGCAACTACTGTAAGTCTCGCTACCATATTTTTAATAAAAACTTATAGTTTAAAGAATGACATTATTTTATTGTTTAGTTAGGTCCCCTGCGCCCATGGAAGCGCCCACGGACATGACTAACCGCTGCCTTTTTTTAAGACACTTTTACTATTTTTAAATAAATACTGTATAATTACACAGTGTAAACCAAGCTACAAAATAATGACGAATGAAACAAAAGTCCTTAAAAGTACTTTAGGTCGTTAAAATAAACCAGAGACGCATTTGCTTCCAATAGTTTTTCAAATTCTGTACAACTACACTCATTTCTGCCGTTGAAAATTTATAACACCGCTCAATTTATATAGCCAGTAAAAGTTTTATTTCTAAATAATAAAAATATACGTTTTGAAGCTACAGCGTGCATCAACAATAGATAAAACGCGATCGTATTTGCCTAACAACTTGTTTTAGTCTGTCCAAAACGAAGGCTAGAAGGGTTATTTAAAGGGCACAAAGGTGTGAACCGCTCTCTCTCTCCCTCTCCTTCTCCCTATCACTAATACGCGCGTAATAATTCTAAAGTCAACCAACGAACCGACCAATTTAACACCTTTTTCTCGAATCGAACGTGCATTATTATCTTGACACGAGTTCAAAAACCCAACTATCTTATCGACCCCCGTCTTCCCCCTCATACCGTCACACAGAGTACAGTTTTCAACAAATATTATCCAACTGTTCTTTTCCGCGAGATGTGTTAAGTTTGCAAAAACGAATTATGCGCATATAATTACGTGTCTGAACTTTTTGAAGATGTTGTGCGATGCCACTAGGCTACATTTTCTTCGAATGAAACCGTTATCATCCGAAAAGCGTATTCAAAAAAAGTCAAGCTGATACATACTGCCTTTCGAAAACCTAAGCCAAGTTTTAAATTATTCAGCAAGTTGCCTTCGTCGGTTAATTTTCAACCCAAGCACGAGATTGCTTTTCTACCTTTTCCAAAGAATCAGCTTGCCATTCCAAACCTATCAAAAGGCCATTTAACATTTTATTTATATGCTTAGTCGCGAATTCAACGTCAACATCCAACCTCACACGTTACGATTTGAAAATTAATGAGGGAAGACGCTCGCCGAGAATGTCAATTCTCGGCATTACCGGTGAGTGTGTGCGTGCTCTTACGCTACTTCCTGGCGCCTTATCACCTCAGCTTAGTCGCCCGAATTATTTCCTTTGACATTACACGTACAAAGCTCACTTATGAAATCACATACAGTACTACACTTGAGGTTGATAGTCAACAACCATGATGATTTTTTTTTTGTAGAATTTCATTAGGCTTACGTTAAATAATTATTATTACAAACGCACGAATGATTTTAATGAAAATAATTCACCAATAGTCGGCCCGGTGTTCGTTTCAAATTTGATTTCATTCATCCTAATACAGTAGATTCAATAGAACCTCAATTATCCGGTCCCATAGGGAAATTCTTTAAAAAAAAAAAACCGTGAAGAAAGGCGCTAGAATCGTCGTGGTCATGCATTATAATATGTATTGTTTTTATTATTGCTTCTGCCTTTGTTGTAAAAAAAAAAAAATTTGGAATATGACCTCTACAACTGAATCGGCACCGACGGCACGTGTAAACGTGCTCACTCACTTTGGCGGCTAAAGCTTTTGCGGACTTCCATCCTGCACCTGCCGACTGAATATCGGCATGTGCTGGCATTTACCATAGAATTAATGTAAATTCCCTTGAGCGCATTAACGCGTGCCGACTCAGTTGTAAAGGTCATATTCTAAAAATTGTTTTTTTTTATTATTAAATGGGAGGTGTTAATTAATGTAAATTTTTTAAAAAAAATAATTCATTTTCATTAAAATTCGATTGATTTATTCATGTTTCAAAACAAACGTTATCCGATGAAGACCCTATATTTCGTTATCACCCAGTGAGCTCAATTATTGTTGCTACTAAAAAGTGATTCAAATAAATACCCTTTAAAAAATACTCGTAGTTCAGGTTTTAATGCTATTCTACATAAAGGTATAACGAGATTAAATTTCCGGAAACTATAAATCAAGATTAAGTTGCGCAATCTACATTATTAAAAAACCTGGCAACGACAAAAAAAATACAATAGTAAACTATCATACAAAGTAAAGCCAGTTTCTCCAAATCCATGTGAAGAATGACAGCATAAAGCCAAAATCGTGTTTCGGGAAATAAGAATATCGGTAATTCTAAATGGCAGCGCATATAAAACGTAGTGGAAATACCGATAAACCATTTTTACCGCACCAAATAAAATTTTTTTTTTTAACCAAATCATTTTTTTGAAACATATTATTTTAATGAATGCATACATTTCCCGACTTTCGAGTAAAAATGTAAATATGGCCTACTAGCGCAATACATTTTCATACTACTTTCAATAAAAAAAAAAGCGCCACCTGCTTTGGGTAAACTTTTTTAAGTTTAAAAAAATACTGGTAATAATAAAATTTAATTTAAAATTTGATCGAACAATTTTCCAACCAGGATCTGTATTTGTTTTTCATTAAAAAAATTTTTAATTGATTAGAAAATGACCCATTTTAATAAAATCTGCTCTAGTTTTTAACTATGCAAAGCCGATTAAAATAAGAAAGAAGCAAAACAGGGGCAGGCAAACAGTGTAAAGTGCAAATTCTAAATAAACATGCAGATGAAAAAATAATACGACGAAATTCGCGTTCAATGCTTACTGCACAGGGTTCGTAAATATTTTTCTTTACAAGTTAATTTTATTAAACGACTATATAAATATTGAAATTTTACAAACCGATTAAGATCCGTAAACTACATTTTTTAAAAAATACCTGCTAATTTTAATTCTAAATAAACAATAAAACTTTAGATACTGGAACTGTATATTTTTTTAAATACTGCAGTCTTCTTCCCGTTAAATTTATATTATACCGGTAGTTTATAAAAAATACATTATACCGTATTTCCATTTTTCCAATCGTTTGATCAAGTGCTGCGATAAGTGGAAACGTCCTCTGACTCCTCAGCGGCAACACAACAACTTCAACTAAACCGGAAGCATGCAGCGTATTTTATATGGTACAATATTTAATTTAAAGATGCGAAACTCGATTAACAGTAAGCGAGTGACTTATATGAGCAAATTTACAAATACTGTACAGTACTGTACTGACGTATACTGTAATACTAATAGAATTTGGTTGCCGTATAACGTCCTTGGACATAACGTCAACTAGAATGTAACGTCAATTTCGGGAGTCTCGGGACAATCATACCATTGTATAGCCGGATTTATAAAAAAAAATCCTATAATTACGTCAAGAAAATAATTAACATGGGCTATAGCGTAAAATAAATCAGACCACTAAATGCACGTCTTTTCTTTACAAGTACTGTACAGTATTTTGCCATATTACTTTATATTTATAATGACTTATTTTTTGTTTCTCCTTAAAAAAATCTTTTAAATCTGTAAAAGCCTAGATGAGTACAGTATACGCTAAGTACTCAAGACTATAATTACCTAAAAATAAAATGTAATTTCCATAAATGGATGCCTAATTACCTATTCTTATATAATATATAACAATATTATTATACAGTATGTATACGTAGGCCTACGTATCATAATGACGTATTATGATCTAATGACATCCTTAAGCATAAGATCATGCAAGAAAGCTTAACCGCAAATTCTCTATTTTTAAACAATAATTTCAGTTCCTTATAAAAAGAATTACAGTAACCAACATGATGTTCCGGTGTCTGTTGACACCAAAAATGTACAACCCATATGGAGTGTGTGTGTGTCTTTCGCGCGAGCGATGAATATGTTACAGTATGTTCGTTAACTGTTGTAAGTTTATATGACAGTATACAAGTAAGTTCATATGTGTACTGGTTAATAATCATACAAGTACACATATAAACTTACTACAGTTAACGAACATACTGTAAGAAATACATTAATACATGTGTACAGTAATTTTATTGTTATTCTTACTCCTCGCTCCCGTTTAGTTTCATTCATTCTTGTTTTTATAAAACAAATTCAATACGAAAAACATAGTTCGATTGTTCTCTCTCCAAAATGTAATTTTATTATATCGAAACCTTTCATTTCAAATCATGTTTTATTAAATAAAAATATATACTGTATATACAGCTTTTAGCTTAAATTTTAATAAAGTTGTTTCGTCTGTTCATCACAAGTTTCAACGCCAAGCACGAAGTGATGAAGAACTACCTGTTTCGTCGAAAGCCACCGGTAAGTATCAAAATTTAATATTTAATAACAATAATATTAATCAATTAATCAAACCGTCTGAACTCAAATCCCGGTCTGTGCGCGCTAACCCCGGCAAGGCAAACGAGTACATGTACTTGCGCCGGTCTACACTGTTCTACGTACAATACAGTTGACCTACATGTACTGTATTACAGTAGAATAATTATTATTATTATTATCATTTATGCCAATTAATTGCTAAATAAGCGGTTGACAAGAATATAGAGATACAGTAGGGTAAATGGGCGTAGCTTGGCAGTACATGTATGATGCAGGACAAACTTTTCCCAGTTGGTTACGAATAATTTCTTATAAGCTTAATCAGCATTACGTTCCGGCTCCTTGTTGTCCATTCTCATTAAAAAGATTACGCGCATTGAACTAACTTCGCAATTGCATTAAATTCCGTTAAATTAAAATTAGGTTTTGAAAGTGGACATACTGTACATGATTCGAACAGAAGTACAATCATTGTACATGACTGTACTGAGCTATTTATGAATGGTTGTCGAAGACGCCATTTTTAGTAACCGATGTACGTACTGTATGATGAATAAACAAAACTAAAAGAACTTACCGCGTTTCCAGTTTCCATCTATCTTCCACCAAGGAATTATAATATGCTTCCACTGTTATAATGACATTTCTTCTGAATTAGTTGATTCGAAACAAACAAAATACACCGTTCACAAACTCGTAAAACACAACTCATGCGGGACAAAAAAATAATGTACTTCTGGCGATAGTATTGAATTCACATGCACAAGAATCGATTACTAATTATTTAAATTAGCATCGAATCCCGCATCACATTAGGTTACACGTCATAATGCCTAAAACAAAAATAACTCGCGTCAAAATGACTACGGCAAAATGACAAAACAAAAATAACTATGGTAAAATGACTACGGCCAAATAACGAAACAAAAATAACTACCGCAAAAATGACTAAATCACCTAAATATCAACAAATTTGCCTAATTTTTTTTAAAAAAAAATTTTAAATAAAATTTCAAACGTTTGCAATTCAAATCCGGTGTTGTGATATCTTCTTTTTCATATTATAATACGTGAAATGGCTCAATCAATTTATGATTAACACATTCCAAAACTAAACTTATGTTAATCATAAATTGATGAGGCATTTCACGAATTACAGTACTGTATATGAAAAATAAGATATCACAACACTGGATTTTAATTGCAAATGTTTTAATTTTTATTTAAAAAATAATTTTAAATGATTTTAGGTAAAATTATTGATATTCAGGTAATTTAGTCATTTTTGCTGGAGTTATTTTGACGTAGTCATTTTTGAATAGTTATTTTGCCATAGTTATTTTTGTTTCGTCATTTTGCCGTAGTCATTTTGACCGGAGTTATTTTTGTTTTCGGCATTTTGACGTGCCACGGTTCCATACATTGGCCAATTTGGCCACAGCACACTTGAGTAAATTTTTCTGTCAATTTGGGAATTTTAAAACTTTTGTTAACTTGGTTAACAGGTTTGTGTGTTCCGTTTTACAATAATTATGATTGCTCGATTTCAAAACTAAAGCATAAAATACATAGTTATTTAGGTTGATCATCTAGCAAAATCATGAAGAGCGATGAGGTTCGTGACAGTCATCATGAAATTCTAAATTATTTCAGTGGACACTCATGTTCTATTGTAAAAATCACCTTCAATAACCGTTACTTTCAGACTATAAACAAGCTAAAACAAAATAATGAAACAATGACTTCTGCTTCAAATATTTATTTACAAAATTTAAAATATTACACGTGAATACCACCTGCGATCAATGTTTTTTTTTTTTATTATTCTTTGGCTGCAAATTTTAATTGATTTAAGAATATTAATTTAAATGTAAGTTTTAAAATTAAGCTTCCACCGAAAAAAGTTTTTTCTTTACTTATTGTGCCATACAAAATCTTTTAAAGAATGCCAGTTGTTAATGTCTTCGTGAAGATAAACAAGTGACGCAACTTGTGAATCTGGCAGTGTATCTCTCTGATATTCAAAAAGTAGCATTGTAAGGCCCCAAATAAAAGCTGCAAACCACGGGAAAGGAATAAATCCTTTAGGAATCGCCACAACACCCTTCTTTACTGCCAAATTTGCCAGACCCAAAGTCGCTCTCGACAGTAAATATAGCAAAATCTAGTTTTACAATAAACAAATTCTTATTAAAATATTAAATAACTGATTATGCAATGCTCGAACGTACCTGATTACTAACTGGAGTCTTTTTATTGAATACGATAAATCCCGTCAAACAGCCGGCTATGAACACATGAAGCGGCTTCTGATCTCCACCACGAATTAACAATATTTTAAATAATTTATACAATACAGAGAAAAAAGCTAAGTTCCTAGCGTGGTTTACTGTAGCTTTAAATATAAAAGCAAACTTGCTTTTCAAGCTATATTTAAATCAAAATGAGGTAAGATTATTGTAAAGCAGTTATTGCAAAAGTGAATCCTTAAAATTAATAATCTTTACCTGCCTTCTTTAAAAAGGAATGTCATAACCAGTGCATGTGGAGCTCGAATCTTGGCACCATAACTATAAAAACAAATTTACTTATAAGATACAGATTGCTCAACTCCTTATTAAGTGCAATACAATAATGTTTTAGATACAGTACTTGAATAGCGAAAACCAGCGAATGTGCATTGTACTTACACAACTCCATTTCGAAAGCCTTTTATTAAAGATAAAGCTGGTTGATAAAGTCCAGGATTAGCTAGAAATTCATTTATTACACTTACGACATCTGTTATAGGTCTCATATTGAATAATCATGTGGTAATTATTTATAATTTATAACGATGAACCAACCCTTTGAGCGAGGTATAATAATAAATATTAAATATTGTAAAATAACCACGTTGAATCAGAATTTCCCAAATCATATGATTATGTTGGATTACCTTGATAATGATTACAAAAAGTGCTACTATGTGGCGCTGCTTTCTTTGACTCGTGGATCATCAGCTGTACGGTTTGGTTTGGAGGACTCTTCAAAATAGTTGGCGTGTTTTTAAACATAATTAATGCAATATTATTTTCTTAATACAGTATTCTGTTGTTACCGGTATATGTTATTTTCTTGCTTATATCGTTTTATTTGGGACGTCATTTATTTGTAAGAAAAAAAATTGTTTTAGGTTACAAGTCAAAAAAAGGAACTACATTCGTCACTTTTCTTAAAAAAAAAACCGCGATTGCAAGCTCTGCGCTTGTTTTTTTACCGTAAGCTTATATAATTTGCTACAGTACTTATAATTATTACGTGCCATGAAAACCTATTCAAAGTGAACCTACCGGTAGTTAAATACATGAGATGGTTGGTGAGCGCGACAATTATTATTTTTGTTTCGTGAATTCGTGTGTCGTATACCCTCGCTGTGCCTCTGTGACTGTCGTAGTTCCAAGTTTTGAAGTTTGAATTATTTTGACTCCCTCCTGAAAAAACCCGAGGTGACGTTCCTGCGCTTTACCTGGATTATTATCAAAGTGAAGATTATGTTCATAATAATTATTATACAGGGTGATGCGATGTCACTTGAGAATTTCGATAGCTAATAAAATTTAAATTTTTGCCGATAAAATTTTTTT
>JAQGAY010000566.1:0-24550 GCA_034698085.1 Polydesmus angustus | reverse complement strand
CTTAGATTTGCATAAAATTTAATATGGGAATGTAAAATGACCCTAGAAGAGTTGCATCCTGCGCAATGTCTCCGCGGCTGAACAATAATAATAATTGATAGGCCACAATAATGTATTCATGAAAATGATTGATCAAGAACCATTCAAACATACCGGGTTTTTCCGAGCAGAGACACCCCCATATAAAAATCCAATGAGCTTGTATAATCATGGTTTTAGCTTCCAAATAGAAGCACAATCATGTGGTTCTATTTGGGGACAACATTAAATCTAATTCCTAGATTTTTAAATTTTCGGAAAATAGTGGTTGACAGATTCAAATTACTTTATCAAATGCATTAAATATTTAGCTACAAATTTTTGTAATTAAGGTTTTTTAAGCTATAGGTGAACGAAATTTAAACTACGGTACAGTTTGATGCTGAATACGAGCTGCTGGTATCAAAATATTAGTGAGTTGCCATTCACACTTTATTTTAATATAGGTCAAATACAAGCCCAACGTGCTTGTACAGTATTTGGTTTTTTTTTTTTTTATTCATATCGTGACGTCCGAATACAGACAAGTGCGTGAATAGATATAAATAATCTAGAGGCTACTGGAAAGCCTAACGAAAGAAAGAATCAACACAATAACAGCCAAATATCAATGAACACACAAAAAAAAAATTAATTATAAATCAAAAAAAAAAAAAAAGTCTCTCCTTACAACAGCAAGTGAGAGGACTGACATTAGAATCACACAACAAATATATTAATAAATAAAGACATCAAATATCAATGCCATTCCAGGTTCGCCAAATTAACAAATAAACTCCCCAAAAATCCACCAAGCAATCCAAAGTAAATGAAACAAGACCACACCGAATGTAACCATATCCATTCCCAAATTATTATAAACTATGCAAGCGCTGCAAAACTTAAAAACGAGATTGATTTCATATTTAAATTTGAATATAATTTCTTGAAATGTGCGCATTTTTGCGACTTTGCGATTCTTTTCCCCCTGCACATATTGCAATCTATTATTACCAAATAGAAACCCGTGTGCTTTTATTTGGGGACAATGTGAGATGGCTAGAACACCCAAAATCAAATAAAAGCCCATGGGTCTATGCTCGGAAAAACCCGGTATGACCTACACTGCCATTTCGATTAAAATTAAATGACAACGGTTACAATTAAATATAAAATCATGTTTGTTGCGCTCGCAAATGATTAATTTCGTTTATCCAATTGAAATCATTTGCAAATTGTCGTTCGCTCACTTTTACACCCAAAACCCATAACCATATTAACCATGTAATACTTATCACCGTGTTCTATATTTAATAAGCGTTTATAGATTAGTGAAAAAGGATTTTATATTTGTTATTCAAAGAAAACTAATTGTAGATCGATCAAAGGATTAGTCGCTTCGTCAGGACTGAACGAAATCGAGGTGACGGCGATTTGCGTGCTGCCGTCCATCAAATACAGCACATTTTACACCCAATTCAACTTAATTTCATAAAGATTATTATATGTTAGAAATAAAAATTAAAATTACAGATTTTTAACAACGGTGGAGGATAAATTTGTACTTGGTGAACCTAGCCGGGAATCCAAAGCCGGGAATTGTGAGGAAGATTTTTAAATTCTTTCATCCGCGCCGGACTGCTTAACGAACGCGAAACACTCGACGCCTCCATAATATCTAAACATTAATATAATAATTAATTAATAAATTACACGAAAAATAATCAAACTTGATTGAAATCACACTCGCGTAGTAGACACTTGTTTTCTGTCGGCTGCTCCTACGCGCATGTGCAACACGATCAGCTGTTTCAAAATCATAACAACGTGGAAATCCTGCAATAAATGGCAGGGTAAAGGTTGATAAAACCTTTAGTTCAGTGGTTTATAAAATTAACGACGTCATTGGGAAGGCAAAAATCTTCAAAAACCGTTATAAGACTTACAACCACGAACAAACTCCTTTTTTTTTTTTTTTTCAGAAACATTTAACAAATGAATATCCAAACGATTTCGACTCCAACTGGTGAATCTTAATAAAACCAATGGGAATGTAAAATTACCTCTACACGATGGTGATAGGATAGCGTTGAATCTCCATCTCGCTTACTGTAGTTTTTAAATTATTCAGGTTTAAAGTTTCAAAAAATTGCATTTTCGATGCAAAGTTTCAGGTGAGAAGCAAAAAAAAAAAAACTAAAAAAACCTGCCAAGAAAGAGGTTTATGGACCCCGGAATCCAGTTCCTGAGTTCATTACTTCTAAAAAGTCATTTCCAAATCAATTTAAACATACTTCAATTTTAACTCCAATTGGTGAATTTTAATCAAACTAATGGGGAAAAATGCATGTGTGCAAAATTTTTGTGTACAGTTTATAAAGTACTGCTTTTTTAATACAGTATAAATCATGATACAGTTTATAGGCTACTGTGTTGATTGGCCATATATCTGGGCGAACCTTTATACTCGCACATCCTCAGTCAGCTCAACTTCCGTTTTCTCGCTGGCTGCCATACTCTGACTGTCACTTGTGTTCATCAAAATCAGTGATCAGTCTAATCATCTAATACCTCGCACATTTCTGCAAAATCAATTCCACTTTGCTGAAATGATTATATTTGTTGGCCAATTGTTTGAAGGACTCGTGTTCCAACCCATAGAGAATAGCAAATATTTTTAAACCTTTTTTAGAATATTCCAATGCTTCATTACACCTACAATCACAAATTCTTATTTTCAAATATTAAAAAAAAAAAAACCAAAAAAAAAAACTTACAATTGTAAACAATTAACGTTTTGAGTTTGAAATTCAATTTCGTTAATTTGATTTAGTAAAACGTCAGTTATCTTTTGTAACTCATGTGCAAGTTCAATGCTGCGAGACCCATATATTTCTTCAATTGCAACTATTGTTTGACGAAGAAATTTTGCGCATTTATCATAATTCCCTAACAATGAAATAATTTAGTAATAATATTTAGCAACTTAATATTATAAATTATTAAACAACCTACCCAATTCCGCTGAAATTTTAGCAGCCAAATCCATTGAACACAGTAAATGAGAATTATACTTGTACAACTCTTTCTGCATATCTAAACACTTTTCTACCAACTCCAAAGCCTCTGACAAGGATAATTGAATATTTGTAGAAAATAAAAATGATTTAATTTATAATTTACTTTTTTAAATTAAGAGTGTGACCAACCTACGCTTTTAAATATTTAAACCAAAATAGATTAAATAGCTTGTGAACAAAACCTTTGAATTTTACGTGCTAAATCTCGTCCCCAATTAATATTTTTAAAAAATATTTTTTATTCCTCAATTGTATACCAGACTGTATTTCCTTATTTATTTTTTGTAGGTTCGTCACTTTCTCTTTACCTTCCGAATTACTTTTAGTTTTATTTTTCTCAAGGGCTGCTTTGGCTGCAGCAAAAAAAGTCAACGATTCATTAAACTTCTAGACAAAATAAAACTATTATTATAATTATGGTAGATTACAGTATTTTAATAAGACTTCTCACTTTATCCAAAGTCAAATCTTTTGATACTTTTCCACAATCTAAGCACTTTTTATTTTCCATAACAGGTCCACTGCAATTACCACACTTGAAAGTCTATATCCAACATCAATTTTACAAAAACAAATAAAAATTGTTACACTTAAAATTATATTTTAAAAAAACTTAGTACGGTTCTGTTATGGATACCCATTTTGAAATTAAGCTGCAGTTAAAAGGGTGCTTTTACAAAGAATTTCAGATACGGTAGCCTATAATCAAAAAAACTTCGTTGTCTGGAGTGCACATTTAGTAATTTAAGTTACAGTAAATTAGATTTGGTTCGGTTAGGCTATATATGGTTTGGTTAAGTTAGTTTCCATTATAATTATTGATAATATAATTATGGGTCCCCACTACAGACCATAGCTAAATAATACAATAAATTATTGTGTACATTAGAAAAAACATTTTTTTCGATATCGTTGACACAATGACGACATTTACAAGTGAAATAATACTGTTGTTTTAAAGCCTCAAGTCTTTGATTTTTTTGCATCCTTAAAAAATGTGGACCTAAAAAAATTATAATTTTAAAATGTTAATAAAATCGTGCTGTATAATTTAAAATATTATTTGCTTACCGTAGCAATTAAATATCTCATCGTGAATATTGATGTCGTTAGCAGCTCTTAATATCAAAGTTTCACCATAGTAACTTAACATTAGAAAAATTAATTGACATTACAAGTTATAATCATTAATAAAATCAAAAGTAGTAATTAAAAAAACCTGCAGATTATGTTTGGTTCGCAAGAGTGGTTCATTAAGCTAGCAGCTGGATAGATAGCAGTTGCAATACGCTCTTGTACTTCATTTTCAACTATTAAATCACCACCGTAGGACTTAATTCCAGTAATAGCATTAGCATTGCAAATTAATTGTTGAATGTGCCGCAAAATTAATGATCCAATAAATAACTGGAAGATTTCATCCGTGCTGACGCTTGATATGTTCTTTTCCAGGAACATCGTTAGTAAAACGGCTGACTAAATTTAATTTAATTCAATTTTCGGCATTCCTCTCTTTTCGGCTCTTACTCGATAATATAAATAACATTTACCACCGAATAATAAAACATATCTTTGGGTGCAACCCATTGCGAGTTGGCAACTAATGAATAAACTCCAAAATAGCTATGAAAAGGTCTTGCTTCCGAAAATTTTGAGAAATCAATTTCATTTTGAAAAGTTGGCAATAATTCTCGGTTTTCAAATATAAACCTTAAGCCAGTTTTCAAAATGATTCTCAGTACCAAGTGAAGAATTCCTGTCTAAAAAAAATTACTAAGTTTTTATAGAACTCATTCTATTTATTTCGAAACTAAAGTATTGTTAAAAAGTAACTTACTTTGTTCAAAATTGTAGTCCATGGACATTCAATAGCGTGATATTGCTCAAGTGAATCTTTACTGCATTTGTAGCTACAATAACGAACCGATATGCAATTTCGACATCTTTAAAAAATTATAAATAATTCCATTTAAAGAAGTATTTAAAAGTAGTACATGATATACAGTATTTATACTAACGGAAACGCAATTTTAATTGGCTCAAAACAATGATGACAATTTGTTTCATTAAAGTTTGGCAACAAAACAGCAGCGAATGGTTTTTCTACAAACAGAATATCTCCGATCTTTAAATCCCGGTTTGCCTAGAAACAATTATGTCCAAAATCAAAACATTTAATGAATTTGGCCTACAACTTACAATTAAATGACGTCCTTTACTTGGAGAATAATTCATGTCTATCGCAGCAGTCATACAATTAGTTTTTTGATTTTTTCCAAACAAAAAGGAAGGCATAACTTTCAGGTGTTCAGATTCTTTTTCTTCCGCTCGATCATTATCTAAATTTTGATTAACTTGAAGCAGTAAATCTTGTGATTCTCGAACAACACGGGCAACTGCAAATTATTTGTTATTTCTGTTTTATTTTACGTCTGTTCAATTACTAGACTATCAAGTTGCTAACCATAATCATCTTTCAAATCTTGAAATCCTTTAGATTGACAACGCAAAACATTTCTTACATCTTAGAAAATAAAAACAAAATTTTGTACATGTATATTAATTAGCCTATGCTACTGGTAGCACAGGCTACATCCTGTAATACGAGTAATTATGTATAATATGAACCTTCACTGCATTCTTGATATTTTCCCATGTTAAAATAACATTTAGCTCTTCTAGCAAATAATTTAAATATTAAATTATTTGCTGTAGATAACCTCAAGGCATTATTAATATCCTCTAGACAGTCCTATAGGAAACAAAAAACAAAATATTATATTGAAGCTATTGTAGCTTATTATATTAAGTAGGCTATAATTAAGCGCATACTTCATATTTTTTCATGTAAAATAACGTAGCTGAACGATTAGAAAAAAATATGGCTAACTTCTCATTTGTTTCACAATTATCCAATTGCGGTAAGAAAACTGCGGCCTGTAAATAAATTAATTACACAGGATGAACAATTAAAAAATTATCGAGGCAAAAAGTATTTAAATATCTATTTTTTCAAATTTAAATACAATACCTTAGTATAAAGTTCCAATGCATCGCAATAATTTTTCTTAGCAAATGCTTCATTTCCTTTTTGCTTGAATATTGAACTTGCAGACTCTGACTTTCCTTTAACTTCATGTTTCATAAACTTTTCAGCTGAAAGTTTCCAGTCTTTTACAGCCGATCTTAAATTACAATAAAATTTGATTAATGGCATTCTTATAAAGTATTGTAAGATTGTATTAACTTACAGAATTTTCGGGTTTCTAAAACAAAAACTTGCTCTTTCTAGATCAGTTGACATTAGAGATAAATTACCAACAGAATCACCATCTTCATCTATTAACTTTTCGATCATTGCATTCCAGTCAATGAGTTTTAATTCGCAACCAGTCATGATTGTAAATAATTAAAACGCCGCAAAAAAATAATTAATTCCAAAAAATAACTGTTTAATTCTATATAAATTTATAAAACCAGTAATCTATTCGACTTTTCCGCCACTACCGGTTGCAATAAATCTGACAATACATTCCGACAAAACAAGCTACATGTAGGGATTGCCGTAAAACAAAACCACATTTTCCATATGTAGTTATTACAAAGCGGCACACGGCAAAAGAGGTCACTAAAAAGGTACAGTGTCACTCCTTTATCGTGAGCCTCTTTATCGTGACTTCATGTTGAAAAAGTGGTTTGAGATTTCGAAGTGCAATCCTTGTAAGCCGCCATTTTTAAACTTCTCTGGCGATAAAAAAATTGTAATACAAAAAAGGTAAAAAAACGCGGAAATCATGAAAAACGATTTACAAATGAACAAAATGCATGTAAAACAAATAAATTTAGCACACAATAATTTAGCCGATTGTGAAATCGGATCTAAAAATCTTTACTTTCGGTTACCTATTATTGAAACATTAATCATTTAATTTATACAACTAAATTAAAAATATTTCTTACTGTCTTTTAATGGTATGCCTTCATTTTCTTTAGCGTGTTTAAATGCTTGTTTTGGATCAAATTTACTGACTTTAGAGGGTGTACTATGAGCAAACTGTTTCCTAAATTTCAGTACCTCTGCCCATAATTTCGTATTTTCCTGAATTAAATGGTTTAATCAAAAAAAAAATAGTTTAAAAGTATAAATTTTCTACTAACCTCTTTCAACTGGAAGCAGTCATCTTTCAATTTATTGACGTAATGAATTCTTTGTCGTTGATTATGGTGTCCAACTAAAGTTGCCAATTCATCTCCCATTTTCTTTAATTTATGCTTGGCCTCTTTAGAACTACTTTCTAAGACGTGCTTTTCTATTTCGTACGCATCAAGTTGAGTCTGAAAATAATAGAGTAATTACAATTTACAAAATAAGGCAATAAAAAAGTGAAGACTTTTATACTTGAAAGGGTGCAATTTTTTCTTTTAACTGTTCGTAAAGTGATCGCCATCTAAAATATATAAGCGCAATAAATATTTCATTTCCCTTGTGATTGTAAGATAGTTATGTACTTTTGAATTTCTTCTTTACAATTTTGTTGTTCCTCTGTCATTGCTGTGATTTGTGCCGCGTGATCGGCAGTTAATTTCATTAAGGTTTCATTATGCGCGCTATTTTTCTCCTTTTCTTGATAACTGCCAACGAGAAAATGAACTTTACGTTATAAATAACCTATATCGGCAATACTAACTGTAAACAAGCTCATACCTCTTAAGTTCCTTTTCAGTTTTAAACAGCTTTTGCTGAGCCGCCTTCACAGACCTGAAAAACAAAACAAATCTTTGTTTAGTCTAATCGTGGTCTAATGAATGCAGTATCATACTTTGCAGAGTCTTGTTGAACGAAATTCAATTTATCTTCCAAGACGTCTATTTGAAGCAAAAGTTCAGTTTCTCGCTCCTTTAAATTAAGTAAATTTGACGATTGTCTACAGGATTTTTTAAAAAATATTAAACTACAGGTAATTATAATTAAAATACAGTATATTATATCTCGCTTACGAAGAGCTCTGGCTTAGTAATTCACAGATATGATTCTCCAACTGAGAAATATTAACTGTGTGATTATCCACTGTTTTTAATAATTCCACGTTAGCTTGACAAGCAGCCGAAAGTTTCTCGTGACAATTTTCAAGATCTATAGTAAGAAAAATAAACGAATTAAAATTTTTAAAGCCATGTAAAATGTATACCTTGAATTAAGGAATCCTTGAATGACATCAATTGGTGGTTTTTAGAAATAACGTCTTGAAACTGAGTTAATTCTTCTTCTTTTTGCGATAAATTATTGGTGAGATCATCAATGATCTCTTTATTGTAGCTTTGTTGAACAGTCATTTCAACAAGATTGATTTTTAAATTTTCAATTTCTTCGTCTTTTCCATTTAAAGCTGAAATTTCATTCCTTGCAATTGCGAACTTGCAGTTAACGTCTACTAAAGACTTTTGTAAAAATTCAACTTCTTTTTTTAAAACTTTCTCTGCTTGAATTTGTGCTCCCTAAATTAAACAAAATATTACAAGATCAAAAAACAAAATATTTTTGAATATACAAATAACCTTTTCGATTTCTAAATCCTTAATGGCATTGTCACGTTTCTCTAATTCAATAGATAAAGCCAAATCTGCTGAGGCGCAATTCAAAATCTCTCTATTTATTCTGTCATTCAAATTCATTTCAGTTACTTTAAAGTCCTCGATGGTTTGCCCTAAACCAATTAAACCCTCAAAAATTGAAATAATAAAAAAAGTTTAAATCTTACTCATTCCTTCAAGCGTTTTTAAAGTGAGCGAATGTCTTTCTTTGGTTTCGTTTAACTGCAACAACAACCCTGAATTTTCGCAACGTAGATTATCGGCCTCTTCGCTATTAATTTGTAGTGTTTGACGCAGAGAATTTAAATCATCAGACAAATCTTTCCCACGTTTAATTTCATCTTTTAGACGAAATTCTACGTGTGCAAGCTCTTCCTAAAACACAAAATGAAAAATAATTAGAAAAGAAAAAAGATCAATAATTAAAACTAATACATTTTTTAATTCAAGACTTTGCTTCATATTTTCGTGTAAATCAATTTCTATTTGCAATTTGGTTTTTAATTTATTTTCATTCCTTTGGAAATTTTCTGAAATATACAAAATATTACAACAAAATTCATTAACGCAATTTAAATTTAAATTACCAATTTCGTGCTGCAAATTTACGACGACTGTTTCATTGCTCTTAATCAACAATATTTTTTCATTCTCTAAAATAGCCAATTTATTTGTTAAAGCCTCGATTGAACCCGAGTTATCTTCAATATTTTTAAGCTCAACTTGTAATCTATCTTTTAAATGTAAATTCTCGATCTACGTGAACAAATAAATTAATAAAACAATAATTAACAAAAATTTATTTAAGCAAACTTTTGCTTCTGTAAGATGAGATTTTAATATTTCTGCTTCTTTTAAATTCGCGCTTGCCATCTTTATTTTGTCACCAACTTTATTAATTCTGTCACCAACTTTATTAATTCTGCTTTCAAGGATAAACTTAGTTACTTCCATTGAATTGTTGAAAGCATCTAAACCAAAAAAAAACAAACATTAAATTCCTGAAAGTGTTGTAGCCGTGATTATAATACTTATTGCTTCTTGTAGCTGTTGATTCAAGTCGTTTTCGTTTTTTTGAGCATCTTTTTCAATTCTTATGGAAAAACAGCAAAAATAGCATATTAATACACAATATAAACAGTTGAAGCTTACGTATCCAATTTTATTGCTTTAAACTCCAATTCCTCTCTAACACACCGTATTTCTTTCCTTAAACAAGTAACTTCCAAAGAATTTTCCCTTTCCAGATTATAATTTGAAATATCGTACGAAACACATTCTTCAACATTGCCATGCTCCGTTTGGCTGCGAGATGCTGACTTTTCAAATGAATTAATCTAAATAATCAAAATGAACTTAGTATGCTTATAATATTTTTAAAAATCATAAAATACCTTAGCACTTAAGTTTTCGTTGACCTGTTTTAGATAATTATTTTCAGCTACAACTAACTCCATCTGACTTTGCAACTCTTTCAGTTCGCAACTCAACGAATCAATCCGTCTTGCTGAACGAACCTATACAATAAAAAAAAAAACATTACAATAAATTAAAAATACCAAAAGACGTCATTAACTTCTTGTTTCTTTTCATCTTTACTCGGCGTTGATAACGGTGTATTGGAACGTGAACGCACACTGACATCTGATAAACTGTCCTTGGACTAAAATTAAACAGATTTAAAATTAATAATATTATATAACTAATAATTAAAAATTACATATATTATAAATTACCCGAACACGACATCCTTGAGAAAATGAAGTACCCGTTACATCTTCAGAACATTTGAAATTATTAATTTATGTTATTAAGATCACAAGGAAAAATTTAGAATCTTACCAAGAGGCTTTTTAAAGCGTTCCGCTTTGTCGAAAGAACTAGCAATTTCTCCCCTCTTCTTGTCAATATCATATGTTCCGACTGGCGGAATATTTTTATCTAAACAAGATTTTAATACAGTACTCTAAATTCTGGCTACTAAGGTCTTTGGAAAAAAGTAGGCCATCGAGTTACAATAATTATATTAAATATTATTACTTACCATCCACCTCATTGAAACGTTTTATTTTCGCTGTAGGAAACGTAGACATAATCGAAGACCTCAATGTACCAATGAAAAAATCAATTAAACTAATGAAAAGCAATAATTACAAAATATGTAAAAGTTAATGAACCGAATTAAAATAAAACGGTTTAGAAAATTATCTTCTTGTAAAAGCCGTTGAGGTTGGAAGAAAACCGCGGAAATTAAACGTCACACATTTCAACCAATCACAATCATTTAACCAAATTGTTAAAAAGCAACACGTGAAGCAACTTCCGCCATTTCTAAAGAAAATATTACCATAGTATCACTGGGAATTGGATAATATCGGAATCGATTATCGAAGAAGATGCGTAAGCTTTGATGGTGAGCAAAGATCAGTTGCCAAAATTGAAAAATATAATTATTATTATCGGTACTTGACTAATTTTAACAAATATTAAATTTTATTTAAGAAGGTAAGTTTCACCCTCAAGCTATTTAGGTATAAAATAATATTTATGACGAGATGCAAAAATGAGAAATGTAAATTAAATCTTAAAATACCCAGTCAATAAAATTAATGTCAAGATTATTTTTCAGCTGCAGTCGATCAGTTTGAATGTTTTATCACGTTTGCCAACCATTAATTTAGTTTTTGAGCGATTTAGACAAACCAATTATTGTAATAAAATACTGTAGGCCTAACCTTGGTTTAAAGTTCAGTGTGCAAACGCTTTTATTTAGTTATCTTAAAGGTAACCTACAGTATTTTTGTAGAACTAGGGATTCAGAATTTATTCAAAACTAAATCTTGCTTTGTTACATGCATAATTTTTTTAATAAAAAATCCCAAATTTCAAAATTAATAATTTCGTTGTAAAATATTTTGAAAACTAAAACTTATTATGTCATTTATACATAGAGTTTTTACAGACAGCATGCTTAAAAACCTGGCATTTGGTGAAGTAGATGACAAGCTGCTGCCAATTGAAATTGGCATCATGTCTTGGTCTCCGAAGATGGATTTGCTTTCAGTAGCAAATGTTCAAGTAAGGAAACAGACAATATCTTGAATTTTGCGACAGTATTTCTATAAATATTTCTAGGGTGAGGTTATACTCTATCGACTTTCGTGGCAAAAAGTTTGGACTTTGGAGACTCAAGGAGAAGGAGTCAAAGTAACTTGTTTATTTTGGCGCCCTGATGGAAAATCTTTAGCCATTGGATACTCAAATTGTATATTTATAATTTCAAATATTAAAAGTCAAATTTTAAATACAACTTTTTTAATATAAAAAAAAATACCAACCTAGCCTTACTTCTTATATGCGATACTGAAGATAAAGAAGTTTTAACAAGTCACGTTTTAAAAGATCCAGCTCAGCTGCTACAATGGGTTCCACTAACTGAAGCTTATTCAAAAGATAATCTGAATAAAATCTTCAAAGTATATCTTTAATTTAATTTGAGAAAATTTTAAATCTATTCTACTCTTTTTGGTATTTTAGGATGATGCCGATGACTTTCTTCCGCCCTTGCTATCGTTGAATAAAGGATTTTCCGAATCTTCGATTGGAACTTCAAGGGACAAGTTTCCTGGTGAAGGGAGCAAAGATTCTAAAAAAATTGATTGTCAATCAAATTTAAACTTGCTTTGTTGTGTTACTAATTCTGGCTTCATCTACTTTTACGCCTTCGGAATTTGTTCTTGTTTGGAATATAACTTTCAATTATCGTATAAATTATCCCCTACCTTTAAGTTTCATACTGCTTCAGTTTGTAACGATTACTCACTGCTTTCCGTGGTGTTTGAAAATGAACCCGGCAACTTGCAATGGGTTTTGTTTAACCTGCCGATCTTTAGCTCCCGGAAACAAGAACTTCACGTTTTGGCTGCCAAACAAGTGATCTTAACTTCCCATTTCAAATACTTGGCTTCAACAATTCGATCGATCACCGAATCTTGGGAGGAAATTTTAGTTGAAATTGATGCAAAATTAGCCAAATATGCCGCCGAGAAAAAACGTAACGGGAATGAAACAGTGAGCGATGATTTTTTAGAACTTTTAATGTTCGGTTATCCGACGAAAGAACTACAAAAATTTCTTCTTCATGATCTCAGCGAGAAAGGTTTAAAGAAATTGGGTCATTCGATCGAATTAACTTACTCCAATATTCAAAAACTTGTTTTAAAGCACGTTCAACCAGTTGGATTAGCGATATTTTATCATCTCATTGATCTTTGTAGTATGGCGATGAGTGGTGAAGAATTTGCTCGACTGGGAATTTCACCGGAAAAATGCGACAGTTGTTTGAGGACTGCAGGGTCTTTTATGCTAAAAGCAACGGAACTCCAACAAGTTATAGACTACAGCATGATTAATTTCAAAGCTTTTTTTCGATGGTTATACGGAGCTATTCTACGCCTTTCCGACGAAACGATTCCAAGTGAAATTGCTAAATCCAGCGAGCAAGACATAAATATTGTGGCTCAATTTTTGAAAGATCATTTTTCTCTTATTCCGAGTGGAGCCGAAGATGAACGGTTTTGCTTCAATCTTGAACGCGTTGGTCAATACCTTAAAAGCGAAGATCTCACTATTATTCAAGATCAAACGAATAATCCGTGGGTACGGTTTTTGGAAGCTCATCCTAGTTTAAAAAATGATCCTTTGTTGTTTCCTTATAAAGTGGAAAAGTCTTTAGTTCAACAGTATTTAAACCTGCAAAAAGAGTTCGACGAAATGTGCCAACAAATAGCTTCTCATAATGGTCAATCGTTGTCCCCATCATTTTTCGTAAATTTACCAACACGAACAGGTGTTGCTCTTGGAAAAGTACTTCATAGATTTTGTAATATTTACAGTCATCAATTTTTGTACGTAAGCGAAAGCATACCGTGCGATCACCTTAATTTCATTCACATCGATTCACCTTCCAATAACATATCATTAGATCCGATTTTTCGCAATAAAGCCATTCAAATGTATTTTGAAGAACCAAGCACTGATGACTCCGCCCGACCATTAAAAATTCAAGATTACCAATTTTATAACGATGACACAATTTCGGTTTTACTGGTGAAATCTAGTATCGAGTCCAGCGAAATTCCCGTCTTAGCTCAAGTTCCTATTAAAGAATTGTTAAAACATGTTGAATATGCCAATGAACTTCCGTCAAAATCCGATACTTTAGTTCGAGCGAACGGTTGGAACTGCGCGACTGATGGATGTGGGTCTATTTATCGTCTCCCTGGTGTACTTCCATACAGAATCGAAGTGAGTGGAACTCGTCACGTCGCTTGCGTCACTTTTGTTTCGAAACGTAGAGTTCGCTTGATCGAGATGGATGTGGAAGAAGAAGAGGAAGACGAGGTCGAAGAGGTTTCCGGTAATCCGCCTGAAGATGTTGACAACGCAACCAATAGTTCGAAAGATTCTTCGAATTCTTTTTCTGGTTTAGATTGTAGTGAACGAATGGAAGAAAGCGACGAAAATAAAGAAAACTTTCGTGATAGTTCTCTAAATGACTAAAATAAAATTTTGTTTAAATTGATTAAAAATTTGTAAAAAAAAATTTATTATGCACAATTATTAAAAATATTTTTGTTGATAACAAATTTGATGTTCTCATTGCACTTTTAAAATACGTTAGTAGAATATTACAGACCTTTAAGGCGGCATTGTTCAATCCAATCATTTACTTCGTTGATGCGTTGCTTAAAATGTTTAACAAATAATTTATATCTTGTATTTTCAATAACAGTTTCGTCAAATAGAGGCTCAAATAACTTGATGTAATTAATGAGAAATATATGAGCGTTGTCTTGTTGATGGAGAAATGTGAGTTGTCGAACTGTTGATCTTCGGAAGATGCACAATGTTTGCAACATGAGTGTATGAAATTTATGAAATTTTTCGCCTTGATTTGCATAATCTTCAGAGTATAAAAGCGAATAAGAATCCAATAGACCACTCTCGTTGTCAATAAACCATAAAGTACCAGAATGGCGACTTCGAACTAAATTATGAATGGTTTCGTTGAATACCTCCAGTCTATTTTCTTTATCAGCTGTGTCTTGCATATATGCAACACTAAAAAATTAAATGATAATTTGCTCAAAATAATTATACTATTATAATAATTAAAATTATAATACCGATCGTAGTTTCCAGTTAAATAATCAAAAATGATGAGATCACTCCATTGCATTAGTTCGACTAAACTTGATACCGACATATAATTAATTTGTTTAAAATTATGAGCAATTGGAATTCCGTCTTTTAAAGCCATCATTAGCATTTTTGGCATTTGACTTCTTAAACAACAAATAAATAAAAACTTTAAAACTAAAGCAAAAAAAAGGATTGTAATTTTATACCTTTCCAATTTGGAAATCCATTGGATTAAGGCAACAGTTGTATTAAATTCCCACCCAGCAGAAATAATGGCACTTTCAATTTTGGAAGAATAACTCCATTGAGGAATTGACACATCAATTCGTGACAATATCAAAATAGGAACGTTAGACATGTTCAAAAGCCGTGATAAATAAAATGACATAACCTCTCCTATTAATAAAGATTGTTTGTAATAAACCCTGATAATTAAATTAGCAAACAATAATACCGTCAATTAAATAATGATGTGGATGTCTGTAACGAGCACACGCACTATCTCCCTCTGGCAACAGAATAAACTAAGATGCAAATAATAGAATAGTAAAAAAAATTTAAATATTAAAATATAATTATACATGTTTTTACTTGGTTTTTTGGTCTACCGCATTTGGTCCAGGTAGGAGGCTGTAGTTCCTGAACCACAGCATTTCTCATAGATGACTGAACTTGTCTTAACCTTTCTTCGTTTATTCCTACGTTCACGAATAGTACCAAAAGTATTTTTTAGTAAACATTTAATTACGTTAAATTCAATTTTAGAATACCTTTAGGCATAAGAATTTCTAAATGTTCTGACCAATATATTTTATCTTCCACCACTTTTTTTCTAGTAATAGTATTATTTTCAAAAATAATATGAAGTGAATCATTCGGTTTTCTTTGTGTTCTATTAAAGTCAGTAGTTTGCAGGGAATCATTTGAAACATCAAAATCTCCTTTGCGAAATACTGGGTTGTCATTCTCCTCATCATCTTCATCCCCCTCATAAATATCAAATTCGCTTTCAACTTGGTTATCAGAAGAGTTTCCATCTCTTGTTTGCTCTTGATTGGTTCCGTTTTCCCAATTTTCGTCCTCTTTATCCTCCTCAAAATTAAACTCAACTTCGGCGCTTTTTGTTGAAACAAGTCCATCCCGCGATTGAAAATTTAATTTCTCAGGATCAACGTACATATTCAACCAGAAAGTAATCGTAATTAAACCCATAAAAAATATACTTACAACAAGAATAGTTGTATTTTTATGGATAGTATAAATTCGCATATTAAATTTTTACGTCAATAAATAAACTTTTAAACATAAAAACATTACTAAATTTGCAATCGAGGTTTACAGCTGATAATTATTTTGTTCAAAATCCACATATTATGACTGAATTTAGTTTCTATTACGTAAAAAGGCGATTTTTCATTCGTAGGCATTTTAACTTTCTAGAAATCTAACCATTAACCCTATTCAAAAAATATAGTAAACAGTAATGAAGTTAGAAGAGTATTTAACCAGGACTCAACAATCATGCTCCAATAAAACCTTCTTCGTACACCTCCCCCTTTAAAAAAAGGACTAACCGATCCTCTTTCTTTTTTCTCCTTCACTTCTTTCCTTTGCCCTTTCTAACCTTTATGATTATGTTCACTACAGTATTCGCTATTTCAAGGGCCTATAAGGTCAAAGGACTGTGACCAAACGTCATCAACAGAAAATTTATAAATTTATTGACCCTAGTACCGGTAGCACATAATAATAATTTGATGCATTCCATATTTTTTAAATATAAAAGTGCTAGCAAAATCACAATATTATAAATTTTATAGAACGATAATGAATTGTGGTTACAAATAAACTCAATTAGTGCCTATATTATGTAGTAGGCTACATTCTATAGGAAGTTCGAATTACATTCCCATTCATTTAAAAGAGGAAAAATCTAATTATGCATTTTTTTAAAATGTGAAATTACGTTGCCTCTTCTATGCATGTGTTTGTTTCATCTAAAATGTCTAAATCTTGATGTTCATGAAACCGGTTGGGATTGCGAAGCCGCCTAATAAGTTTTCGAATGTGAAATAAAAATCGCTACAAATTAAAAATTTGAGTGAAACTTACTTGTATAGCGCAACTCCCATAAAAATTAAAATACTAAATATCCCTCCAAGTAGAGCACAGCCAAGTAATGAGATCACAAAAGGTGCAGTTCCTGTTCATCTTGAGTTAATTTTAATCATTTAAGAAACTAACAAATTCTCACCAAGTCTAATTTGTGAACCTTCTCTAACTAAAATTAATGAAAATATGTATAAAATAAATCATTTTGTAATACAAATCATTTTTTTACCTGAATTTCTGTATTGTGTGAGTTGAGCATCTTCGCTAACAACTCGTTCGTCTATATATTTTAATTAATACAAAATTGCATTAATAAACGATTTCATAAAAATAATAATATTAAATTAAGAAAAAGACCTGCACTAAACTTAGACGCCATAATATCTTCTTTCACTATCATTAAAAAATTGTAATTAATTATTTAATAAAACCAACTTAAAATTATAAAAAAATAACAGCACTGTACATGCGTATCTGCATATAAAGCCATGCCGCAAGTCGCATTGAACATCGTTCCAATTGTTTCCTAACTTGACACAATCTTCTTGGTCCTTGACATTGTACGGTTCACCTTGAGCCCAATTTGTATATAATACAGGTGTTCCGTCGCTGTTAACCCATTCACCATTTAAATACCTTGCCCCAATCCAAGTATCAATGACCCTAAAAATTATCCAAACTAGACAATTGCCTGTTTGAACGAAATTTATTAAATTTAAAATTTATACCATGAGACTTTATTTTTCTGTTCTCTCAATATCATCTGCATTTGTTTTTCCGTCATATTTTGCCAGCTCCTACCGCAAAATAAATTTCAAACTGAATTTATTTATCAGCATAGTCGTTAAAAAATATTTATAAACCTGTCTTTGAAAATCATTGCCTTTATAAAATTAAAAGCACTTTCAGTTTTAATAGTGGCCAAGTTGCCACCTTTCTTTTGACACTCTAATTGTGCCTCGTCGTAAGATGCTATAATCTGAGACGTTTCGTAACATGAACGACCATACATTGGCAAATCCTCGGTACAATTGCCGCCTACAAATCAAAAATTTTAACTTAATATCAAACGCACCAAAGAAACTTACCATCGTATTGACAAACGTAGTACAATTTCTTTGAGCAATCCTCATCATCCCATTCCAGATGACGTTCTAACCACATATTGGCACAATGTTGTTTATTTCCCACATTATTCGGTTCACCACGATGCCATCTTGAGAAACCGGATAACCTAGAGTTGTCAGAAAAAATCCATTCGCCTTCGGTGCGTTTGTCATCCAAACCAAACCAATAACGATGCAAACTTCAATGAACAATTATAAAATAAACAAAATAATTTAAATTAGAAAACTTAATAAGTACAAAATGTTACAATTTCCGAATTCGCAATTTATTTAAAAAATTTTGAGTTTCAGCATCTTTTACAGGTGAAAGTAGACCTGCGCCCGTTTCGCAAATTATTTCTGCATCCTCATAGGTGACAAAAATTGGAGATACTACATAACAAAAATTCCCGAAACGATAAGCGCTTTGCGGACAACCGAGATCTATTAAATAAACGAATTACAAATATGTAAAAAACAATGCCATAAAAAACTTTTACCAACATCGCCTTGCTCCTTTTGTGAATGTATCAAATTCATGAATAATCCCACTACCAGTAGGCAAACCCAATAAATAAATGACCGACACATAGTAGGAAAGTATGTCAACTGCCTTAAAAGACAACATTCAAATAATTTACAAATAAAATAAATACTAAAGTCAATAATTTCGAGTAGAGTTCAAACTACAGTTGAACTTTTAAGATAAAAACATTTTTGAGGAAATAACCAAGGCTTTACATTTCCTGCAATCGTGTTTCATCCATGAAAGTTTGGGCAACGGGAAGTGAAGTGCAGCCATTGATCACAAATTTTTTTAAAGAGATAAGATCATGTAAACGATTACCCGGCTCGTGCCAAACTGAATTGTTTACCTTTTAACATTTTAATTTTTAAATTAATAAACGTTTTATAAGATACGCTCTTCAAAAGATTTACATTTTAGGAATATAGGGTATTAATCCGAATCGGATTCTACTTTCAATTTCTTTTTTCGCGCATCTTTTTTGATGGAGGAGCTTTCACCAAAGTCAAAATCAGATTCATTTAATTCGGAAGAACAAGACATTGAAGACACGCATTTCTTCGTTTCTTTAGTTTTACCATTAGCGTTTCTTTTTTTAGAGATATTCGTAGATTTGTTTGAATCACAGACCTCACGCGATTTAATTGGCAAACTGTTACTTTTAGCAATTGCGATCGATGGTGAAACAGATTTCATTTCAATTTCAATAACAGCAGTACCGTCCATCACTTTAGAAGATTTAATTCCTATTATTATATACGAAATTGTGTTGTATGGAGTAAAATGAAAATGTTCCTTTAAGTAGCCCTCTAACAATAAAAACACAATTATTCGCTCACATATAAGTGGTGAAAACTTGGGAGTAATAATTTTTGGCATCTGAAAACCGGTTACTCTTTTTCCCAACCAAGCGTCCATCAACTTTAAAGCTATTAAAAAATTTGAAAAAAAAAATAAAAAAATAAATATTTATAGTATTTTCAAATTATCCCATTTACCTGTAAGCTTTTGATTAGAAAGTGATGCCGACTCTATTATCTTGTATAGATTCTGACAATGACTTGTAATATCAACTTTCAATAAGGTTCTATTTGGATTTCCTATAGACACATTTAATTCATTTAAAATATAATTCGATTGATTAACATTTAAACTACTTGCCAGAAGATGACATTTGGCAAATATCACACATATTATTGCAGTCAGAGACTTTCCACCGTTCGTCAAAATGATCCGCTAACATTAATCGACGACACCTAACCATTTTTTAAAAATAATTTACGTTTATTAATAATCATTAAAATAATTAGCATGAACTTGTTCACCAAAATTTAAAAACTTGCCTTGACTGTTCTATGCAATAAGCAGCCATTGAATAAAGATGTTCCAAACCGGTGGATTCCGTAAACACAGAGCATGATTGTTTAAACACATCACCAAATCTATAAAACATAATGCAATCGGCCCGCGTATCATCGCGTCCTTCAGAAATACAAACAAAATTCGATTATTAGTTTTTATAACTTTAATAAACTAACATTAAATTACCAGCTCGACCACTTTCTTGATAGTAATTTTCAACAGATTTAGTCAAAGAGTAATGAACTACGAATCTTACATCCGGTTTATCTATTCCCATTCCAAAAGCAATAGTCGCTACAACAACTTGACACTTGTTACTCAACCACAGACGATGAATTTTACTCCGTAGTTCAGCTGTTAGTTGCGCATGATATGGCATCGCCGAAATACCACACTTTTCAAGTTGTTTAGCAACTTCTTCGGCTTCTTTAATAGTGGGGCAATACACTATTCCGGACTGCTTTTGATATGTTTTTATTAAATCTGAAAGGGCTTCATTAACTTCCTTAGAGGCTGGCTTTGGAAGTACTTTGTAGAATAAGTTTGGGCGATTGAAAGAAGCTCTAAAAACCAGACAGTTGTGAATATTTAACATTTCTTGTACATCTAAAGTAACTCTTGCTGTAGCGGTTGCTGTGAGGCCAATAATTGGCACTTTAGGAAATTGCCTTTTAAAAATCCCTAAAATTTTGTAATCTAGAGTATAAAAAAACATTTTAATTAAAATTTAAAATAATGCCGTTAAGAATAAAATAAATTTGTCTACCTTTACGAAAATCGTGTCCCCATTGCGAACAGCAATGTACTTCATCAACTGCCAATCTTGTAAACAGACCTAAATCATATGCCTTTTCAAGTTTTGCCATGAAAGTTTTGCTTTTCCCGCATCTTTCTGGAGTAACGTATATAATTTTGAGTCTTGTACCAGGATTTATCATTTCCTGATTAAACGTATTATAGTTTTATTGTAAGTTTATTGAATATTTCTTCCATTTTATAAAATCTTGCCTTTAATATTTCGTTGATAACCTTTTTATCTACAGAGGAAGTAATCATCGCAGCTTTGACACCAAGATTTTTAAGTGCCATTACTTGATCTTCGATAAGAGACAAAAGAGGCGAGACCACGATCGTAAATCCAGGCGAAATAACAGCTGGCAACTGAAAACATAAACTTTTCCCACCACCGGTGGGCATGATCACCATACAGTCAGTGCCGTTCAACGTCGCATTCAAAGCTTGAAGTTGATTTGGTCTCAACTTATCAAACTTGAAAACAGTTTTCAAAGCATTATCTAATTTCGGACTCCATTGAAAATCTTTTAAATAAAACATAATTAAGTTCGATTCCACTCGACATTAAATAAGGCTTACCGGTATTATCTAAATTTATTTGTTTCTTCAAATTTGTACCGAAATCTCTTAATTTATCAATAAGCACTTGACGTTGAATTTTCAACATGTCTTGCCTTTCTAGAATAACTTGCATTTCCTGTTCATTATTTTTAATTTCTTCTTCAACTTCGGCTAATTCCGATTTCAATTTCGCGTCCATTTTATTTACACTCATGCACGCGTAAAGGAAGGCACATTATACTCATGCAACGCAAGCAAGATACGGATCCATTACGTTCCGCCACATACGAAACGTAACTGACGTCACATTAATGAATTTCGGCGCTTAACTTAAATTTAAAATTGAGCAATTTTACTATTTTAATCACCATTCAAATTCGTTATCTGAAGTACCGCTAACTTTCTCCCAAGAAATTGGTTCTTTAATCACAGCATCCTCAATTCTTTCAAAATCTGTTTTTCTGTCATTTGAGGGAGTTTCAATATGTTCAATAGGTGTACTGCTCCTGGGCGACAGCCGGCTTGAAGAATCCTCTTCTGAGAAGTTTTCTTTTTTACTGGTATTAGAAGAATGTGTGTGCTCTTCAAGATGACCCACAACATATTTAGCTGAGTTAATAATTGGAGAAACAATCAAAGATTCTAATTCATCTTTTGATTGTACAACAGATTCTAAAAATGTCCTTTCTTGTTCAACGGCATTTGAAATAGGGTTTTCTTGCTCAGCAGTTTTTGAAAGATCCACTTCTTCCACAACAGATTTCAAATGTTTGTCGTCTTCTACATTATTTTCTTTTTTCAAAACTGAGTTAAGATTGTCCTTTTTTGACGCGAAAGATTTAGTTAATTTGTCTTCCTTTCTGATAAATTTTAAATTTTTTTTTTGTGGTGCAGAATTAATTTCTTGATATTTCTTATTTGTGAAGTTTTCATCTTCCGCTTTTTCGGAAATAAACGTTGCCTGTCGAATTTTAATTGGATAAAAACTTTGAGAATTTTTAAATTCATATTGAGAATTTTCGTTAATTTCACTCAATGGTTTATCGACATCACCACACGTTTCATTTGAATCAATATTATCAAAGCTAAATTGAAAGTGCGACGGCTTTTTATAAAAACTAAAATTTTCAGAAGATGAGAAATTCCCAGTAGTAATAAAATTTTCTTCAAAATCCGATTTTTCCAATTTTGTATAGTTAAATTCCAGTTGATCCGCTTCGCTTTCAAGTTCCCGTAGACGACTTCGAATAGTATTCATATCCCCTAACATTGGAAGTTCAGAAACATTTCTTTCTCTACCAAGTTCCAACTCCGGAGCCAAATGTGACGCATTTAAAGAAGTGTCAAAATATGTTTCCTGCAAGTCCGCACCTAAAGTTCCACAATTACTGTATTACGAATTAACTGAACAAGTTTTCAACTTTCTTAAAATTACCTATCACTGGATCCAAAGTCTTCATAAATCGAGGAAATGATTTGTGCCAAGTAGAAACATTATGAATCGACATGTGATTTTGATAATCCTGTATAACTCCTTGTAGATAAATGATTCGTTCATGTTGAAGTTTTAGTCTGATAACATTCAAGAAAATATATTCACTATTTTGCGATATATATTTATAAAAATATTCATTCATATTTACTGCTCATTTAAAAATATGCATTGCTGTCGATGCTTAAAAGTTTGATGTTGACATAAACCTTCCGTCTCATAGAGTTTGCTTTTAAAATATTGAACTTGGGTTAATGTATCCTTCAATTTCTCATCGTACTCTTTTCTTAGGCAAATTAAATGATCCTTTTCTAAATTATTATTGCAAACATTGTTTTTCTAAAAAATAAATATAAATTAAATTTAAAATATGAATAAAGTAATTAACAAGAAAATATACGTCGGATTCCTCTTTTAATCTTTTCATTTCAAGAGCAGTTTCATTTAGCTGTCGTTCTCTGTATGCTAATTGCTTTTCCCGAAACGCAAATCTCAAATTTAAAGACAAATTATAACTACTACAGTAATTTTAACTAGGAAATAACTTTATTTTACCTCTCTTGTAGATTATTTAATTCTAAATAACGTCGATCCATTTCTTTCCATTTCATTTCTAAATTTAATTGTTGAATTTCGTTTTCCTTCTGAAAATTCATTAACCATTTTTCTTGAGCCTGCATTATTTATGTGCAAAGTATTGTCAATATGGTATTGTTTAAAAAAGTAAAATAAGTAATTAAAAAGAACACAATAAATAAAAATAGAAACCTTAATTTCGTTTTGTTGCTGATTTATTCGACTATCTGTCAAATCTAAACCAAAATTCTGAAACTGGTAAAATGTGATTAATAAACTTTCGCAACTATAATAAAAGGATATTCTTACTTTATCTAAAGGATTCTCAAACGTATAATTTTCACTTTTCTCAAACATATTTTCACTTTTAATTTTTACATCAACTTTTTGTATATTTTCTATTTCTTGGAATTCATTTAATATTGACCGATTTGAAGCAGCTTTCTTTTTATCATAAATTTCATCAATTAATTTTAACTTTTGATAAAGCGTTCCCTTAATTTCATTGTCAGCTTTATCTTCAGTAGGTGATTTTAGAATTACTCGTTTATGATCATCAGAATTCTCTTTATGATTTGCCAAAGTATGTAACAGCTTCCATAAAAATAAACCTTCATTGTTATCAATAAATAATGCCATAATTTTCGCTCCAAGTTTCGTTGTTGGGCAAACATTCAAAGCTTTTAAAATGTCAGTTAACTTTAATTTGTCGGTGTCACTCGGTTTGGGTTGCTGTTCAAGAACAAAAACCGAACGTGTAAATTCAAGATGATTTCTATCCAAATGATCTTCGATCAACCAATTTATAAACTAATAGATACAATTACAGTATTTGTTATTTATTGTAGACGGCAATTAATGTTGCATACCTTCAATGACTCGAGTGAGTGTTGGGAATTTGAAAGACCTACGTGTTTGCGGTCTTTCTGCTCGTCTATTCGATTTGAATAAAAGCTTCCAATAATTTCGCTTCGAATTGACGCCCTTAGCTTGTCCAATTTTCCTTCTTCGCTCAATTTTGTAAATAAAACAGATTTTAGCTCTTGTGGATTCAAAATTTCTCTTTTTAGAGCCATTCTCCTTGATTTAAATTAGGCGGGATTCTACAGGACACTAAAATAACGGT
>JAQGAY010000565.1:0-24555 GCA_034698085.1 Polydesmus angustus | reverse complement strand
GATCGCCGAACACTCCACTCAATGTGGACGCATAATAAATACTGTTTTTAATCCGAGCATTTGCTTCGATTTTTATTTCGCGTTTTGCAAAATTAAATGGTGTTTTTTTTTTTACATCAAACCCGGAATTTTAACCTAATATTTTTGGGTCTTTTAGTTTGAAAAATGGCAACAATGACGAAAGAACGTCGAGTGACTTTCAGCTCGAAGGATAACAACTTTGCGGAGAATTTGTCTAAAAAAGTGAGTTAAAATTACATTCTATTCAAATTTGATTATTAAGTAGGACCATTATTATATCGTAGATA
Source organism: Polydesmus angustus (assembly GCA_034698085.1). Lineage (NCBI taxonomy): Eukaryota > Metazoa > Arthropoda > Diplopoda > Polydesmida > Polydesmidae > Polydesmus > Polydesmus angustus. Next base: position 24,247 of record JAQGAY010000565.1, on the reverse strand, counting down.
ACACACGTTCTGTAATATACCGGGTGTCCGAAAAAATACTTTCCAATTTTCCGCCGGCTTTTAAAAAAATTCAAAAACTTGATCTAAAAATTCAAAAAGTAACTTTTCACTCTTATTTCAGCAATACTGTCCTCTGATAACAATGCAATAACAATGAAACAAAAATGCAACAACCATTTAAAAACAATTTTAATATTAACATTGCTACAGACATTTGATATACAGTATGCAACACTTGGGCTGTAGTTCTAAATTTTAGTTGGGCTTGTGTGTCTCACTTGCTTTCTATAAACCCTTCAAAGCGCTCAACTTTCTCAACTGTATTCTTTTAAAGCGTAAAGAGCATTGAAACTTACAAAATTTTAAGACATAAACAAATGTGAAGCAATTTACCAGTACTAAAAAATTAATATTTTTTTAAAAATATTATTAACATTCCATCAAAAAGTTTAGCATGGGAACTTATATTTATGAAAAAGATCATTTTTTAAAAATCAATAAAAGAATTATTTTTTTACAGAAAAAACTTCATGAGTTTCTCTGTAAAATGTGACCATTTTTAAATTTTAGCCCTTCCCATTTTTTTTTTTTTTTAAACTGGCAGAAATTGGAAAGTACCTTCTCGGACACCCGGTAGATTAGATCACTTAAAGTATAGATTTCCAAAAAAAAATGGCTTTTACTAAATGAGATAAAATTTAAGCAAACAAGATTTAGTAAACTCTTTCTAGAACAAGCTAAGATTAAAAAAGTGTGTTCGTGGCCCATTATTGAATTTCTTTTTGGACACTTACTAGTCTCAATATTTAAAAAAAAATTGAGATCGGCTATAACCTGAATTGAATAACCAAAAATTAGATTTTTGATATTCCTAATAAATATTGTTCAAAATATTTATTACAATGAAAACAAAATTCCAAAATCACGAATTTGTATCTCATTTCTATCCAACAGGAAGTGATTCAAAATGGCGGTCTAACTCCCATATTAAAATCGAAATGTAACGACGATTTAATTCAATTCGACGAGGATGAGCAAAACGAGCGGAATAAATCACGCGAGAAGGAGGAATCCTCTGCTACTAATCCTAATATTTACGAGCGGTCATCTGGAGCGGAAACGGAAGAGGAGGAGGCGGCCACTTTGCTTCGAACGAGAAGTCGGCAATTGATGAGACAATATATAATCCATCGCAATTCCACAGCTAACGCCGATTCCCAAACAAATGACGTCGATGAACAAACAGGAAGTAGCCAGGGGCTATACAAACCCTTCATCGAACAAGAGCGGAACTTGGAAATACCAGTTTTGGATGAGGATAATAACACTACTTTTTCCAATCGGGAAAACGAAGAGATGGGCGAAAACAGCAGCTGGACCTCTCATAGCCCACTCTCACCGAAAACAAGTAAATTGAAAATTTATGTATCTCGGTCAATTGCAATTAAACTTAGATGATAATACATGCTCTGTACATAACATGTACAGGGTGTTCGTTGGATGACGTTAGCTTTGAACCATGAATAAATCAGCCAAGTTTTAATGAAAATAAATTATGTTTTTTTTTAAATTTACATTAATTAACACCTCCCATTTAATAATAAAAAGCAATTTTTAGAATTTGACCTCTACAACTAAATCGGCACGTGTTAATGCGCTCAAGGAAATTTGCATTAATCCTATGGTAGATGCCGGCACATGCCGAGATTCAGTCGGCAGGTGCAAGCTTGAAGTCCGCAAAAGCTTTAGCCTTCAAAGTGAGTGCGTGAACACGTTTACCTGTGCCGACTCAATTGTAGAGGTCATATTCCAAAAATTGTTTTTATTATTAAATGAGAGGTGTTAATTAATGTAAATTTTAAAAAAAATTATTTTCCTTAAAATTCGACTGATTTATTCTTCATGCTTCAAAACTAACGTCATCCAACGACTATACAACGACTATGTGCCCTATACTGCATTATAAACCTGTTGGCACAATTACGACGTTCCGCCTACAAGATTGACAGTACCCTGCACGCATTAAACCCTCTATACGTCATCCTCCATATTGGCCTAACAAAACCATACATCAATAAAGTCATGCCTACTTATGATGGCAAAATGTCAACGCAAAGACGGCGAAGCTGCGCTAATAGCGTACAGTGTGCCGTTAAGTGGTGAAGGCAAAAACTGGCAGAAAGTCGTAAATGAGCCAACCTTTTTGTTAAAAATTAAAAATGTCAATTAGATTTTGACACATTAATCTCTTATTGAATTTGGAAATTCGACAATGTTATAAATAATAAAGGCCTTCTTATGTCGTTTAAACTGAGAAAATATCTTGTAGCATTGCGCGGAATAAGCCAAAAAAACTCAACTGTTTAGCGGTTGCAGTATAGTTCAAGTGTATAGCGCTAAAAGAGTTGTTATTGTGATTATTTTTGTGCGAGTAACCGAAATAACGTTTGGTCTCATTAATTTGTTGCAGGCGTCCGATGTTCGGCCAACCGGATGTGTATTCCCCAACTCGATAACGTGAATCGATTCGTTGTATTTGATATTTCTTCGAGCCAACAGAATTGGGGTCAAAAATTCTTGGGTAATGATGAGACTCCTTCGGGAAATATGAAACTGCCTTTTAAACCCCCCTTTTCCTCTCCAAAACATAAAAAATAATGTCGTTTAATATTAAGTTACAATAACGTTGATGAAAAAAGTATTGTTTGACCAACGATAGGTTTCAATTGGTTGGACAGAATGCCTCATTGTAAATTCGTGGTATTAGACGATCGGGAAGAAATTCGATTCGTAGGCCTAACTAGTGAGTTATTAATTTTAAATAATTGAATTTATAAAACTTTAAAATTGATTGATTTTTGTTATCGGATAAGGAGATCGATCGAATGTGCGCAAAGGATTTTTCGACATGGCGATTATGGACCGAAGTGGTGGACAAATCATGAATTTGAGGCGAATTTACGCCGTAAAAACCAACACAATGTTCGAGATGAAACTGAAAAAAGTAATTACTGTTTTACTTACTTATCTTAGTTTCTGGAATATATGACATGCTATATACGAGTATGTCAAAAATAATCAAAATAATTTCCCCACATTTTTTAATTGGCAATAGAACTACGGTAAAAGCGTTGACCAATGTCGGCTTACCTCATCGATATCAATTTAAATTTATTTTTTGATTGAATATCAATAAATATAACCTCGGTTACCGTGTTCCAAATTTTATTCACTATTTTGAAGCTTTGACCGTTATGAGGTTTTGATAGTTTTTTTTTTTTGCCACAATCCGTTACCGCTTTCGATTCAAATATAAATCCGTCCTACTTATCACCTTAACTTTTATTTGGTACTGTTGTGTTCTGTGGCCGCAAAGCGTGAAATCGCTAAAATACCGAGAGTTTCGAGTTGTATCGATAATGGATTCCACAATCGAAAATAAAGAAAAGAATGTTAAACAATAATTATATAGGGTCTTCGTTGGATGACGATAGTTTTTAACATGAATAAATCAGTCGAATTTTAATGAAAATGAATTTTTTTTTAAAATTTCCATTTATTAACACCTATCATTTAATAATAAAAAAACCATTTTTAGAATATGACCTCTACAACTGAGTCGGCACGTGTTAATGCGCTCAAAAAAATTTGAGGAAATTTTTTCATTAATCCTATGGTAGATGCCGGCACGTGTCGAGATTCAGTCGGCAGGTGCAAGCTGAAAGTCCGTCAAGGTAAGCGCGTGAGCACGTTTACACGTGCCGACTCAGTTGTAGAGGCCATATTCCAAAAATTGTTTTTTATTATTAAATGATAAATGTTAACTAATGTAAATATAAAAACAAATAATTCATTTTCATTAAGATTCGACTGATTTATTCATGTTTCAAAACTATCGTCATCCAGCGAAAACCCTATATTTAATTCTTTTTCCAATAAAAATTAATTCGAACTACAAGGGCAATGAATTGGCAATTCCATGCAATTTTCATATTTGCAAATAGAACGTAAACACCAATAGAACGTAAATTTCAATGAATTGCAGCAATCGATTATATCGATACTATCGCTTTCACCGATTTTACGCTTTGCGGCCACAGAACACAACAGTACCTTATATTTTAATCCTTTTTTTTAAAGTAATAACAGCATAGAAAAGTCAATTAACAAATTAAGATCCTTGGAACAAGAGATGTAGGCTAATTAAAATTGTAAAACTAAATTACTAACTGGCAACCGAAATATGTGTTCTTTTGCTATTTTTGGTTGGTTTGGCATTTTATAAAATTTATTTTTAGCTCATTAATTATAATTTGTCAGCTAGAGGAAACCTGAAGCGAAATTTAATGTTAGTTAAATCATTTTCAGCGTTGTCGATTGGAAGTAACGTCACCGAACGGTTTTGTTATTGGCAACGTCGAAAAAACGTATAATAAGGGGAATTACTACATTTTAGAAGATCGCAGCGGAGATTGTGCTTTTTTAATTAAGCGCAGATACGTGACGATCGATTGTCCGTTGTTATGGGACTATGAATTCCAAGTAAAATAAAGCCAATCAATAAGTGCAGATCGATGAAAGCTAATTTCTTCATTCTCTCTCGTCTTATGTAGGTAATGCTACCAAACAACATGACTCAAATTGGAGAAATTTCTTGGAGTTCTTTAACTGCGCAACATGAACACTTTTCCGGTACCGAGATATCTTTTCCTCAAGATTTGACTTCCTCTCAAAAATCTCTGCTGTTAGGAGCCTGTTTTCTACTGGTCAGTAAACACTTTACAAAAAATAATTTTATCGCAACTAAACGACCAATATAGTGGAATATGGATAAGTGGGAATTCGTTCTATGATTTCCCCCTTAAAGAAACATCGCTTAAACCCGAGCTACCACAAAGTAGGTTTAAGGTTTGAATCCCACTTATAAAATTTTTTTTTTTGAAAAAACAATAATACCGATAATAAAATATAAATTTACATCTTTTTAAAAACCCAATTAATTTAATATCAATTTTTTCTTTTATTGAAAAAGTTTATTTATTTATTTATTTTTGTTTTATTGCGAGTTTTATCAACTCAAGTTAAGTAACATTTTCTTGCAAAAAAAAAAAGCTTAAAATGCTTTGCCCATGCGCAATAATAGCAATTCGCCAAAAATTTTTTTTTTTTTAATAATGTGCGCTCCAACGGTTTAATAATGTGCGCCCCAACGGTAATGTTATTACCGGTATCACGTATACGGTAGAAAAAAAGCTATAGAGGTTTTCAAGTTTTTTAAAAAAAGTGATTTAAATTGTAAAGAAAAAAAAGTTTGGACAGGGATACTAATCTCATTTAGTCTATACTTAATCTAGCTTCCACTATACTGTATTATAGGGTTAAGCGGATTGAGTGAAGTATAGAAAGCCTTCATTAAGCGTTTATTGTATTCGGCAATTATTGTAATTAGAATTTAGCGGATTAGGTATAGCTTGAACATTGCATTATAGCGTTTATCAGATACGGGCAAGTTAAAAATTTTCTATTATAAGATTCATCAAGTACGGTAAAACTTTAAAAACCCCAATTTTAGTTAATGAAAATCTCAACTTAAAATATTGAAAAAAATGTATGCATATAAATTTGTATCATTTTGATTCTTATGCTACGCTATTTTTTCCCGTTAGAATTGCAGTCGTAGCCACGGCGCCCATTTGTACAATTGGCTGATAGGAGGAGGAAGGAAAGGAGGAGACGCGAGGAAAAGCACTTGGAAATGAAAAAAGATTGAGTCGCGCAAAAGGTGAAAGAAAAAAGAAGCAGAAAAAAAACGCAGTTTCCGTTTTGCAGATGAACAAAATCCAATTGAAAAGAAAAATATAATGACGTCAACCACTTTCAGTGCGTTACGATATCTTTTCTACCCATTCGCATTCTAAAAAAAAATATACCGGTATTCTTTTAAATAAATAATACCGGTATTTTTTTTTTTTTTGTTGATTTCAACTTTAACAATGAGAAATATTTAATTGACTAGTGAATGATAATTGCTGCTCTCAAAAAATAACGAAAAACAAGGAAATTGATGCTTTTGTGGATAAAAAGTAAAAACATTACTGCGAACGCGCAAACGAGATATCGTAAGAAAAATGTAAACAATAAAACATTTTTAAAGTAAATTATAAATATTTTAATGGAAAAAAATAAATATATTTAAAGAAAAATAATAATAACATGACGAGTTTTGGTAATTCTAATGTAAGTTTTGTTAAACACTAACCGCCGTATGCTATACCGGTAAATGTCCTAGCCGTACCCGCTAAACGCTATAAGAAATTTATTGAGTTTTACAGAACTTTCAGTTTTAACTTATCCGATTTCACCGTAGCAGCTTTATCCGATAATTAAGCGGAATGTATCGAAAAAGATAAACCTTACCTTACCTTACCTTAACGCTAAAAGCCATAAGAGAAATAATAAACGCAATGCGCATACTTACTCTCGTCACTAGCAAAGTGTACCGTATTATAATTACGGCATTGTGGTAAAAACCAATAGTGGATAAAACTGTCTATTAAAACGTTATTCCGTATTCGAAAACGCAAAATCCTCCTACATAAAATTTTTTAAGTTGACAATCGACGCTAATTTCGAATTATAGTTACGTAGCTTTATTGAAATTGCGATCGATGACGTGAGCTTAAAATCGATGAAATACGGTATGAATAAAATATCGTTGAAAAAAAAAACTCGTATTCTCCTTGTTTAACCAATTGCGCATGTGCTTAAACAGACTCGAAATTCCCCGAACAAAAATGATGATTAGCTTCATTTAAATATGAAAAGAAAATTAATAAAAGCGACTGAGTTTGCGCATTCGAAACCGTTATTCACGGCGACTACCGGTTTAATACAAGGTGCCGCTTCGAATTGGTTGGATTTCCAGTTACATTTTCACGTGCATAAGTTATGGCGGAGAAAAAAAATCGATTTCGCATTTTTCCTTTTATTCTTATACAGTACGGTATATACAAAAAATTGTTAATTTATTATTTAAATAGTGTTTTATTTATTTATCAATATAAGAAATGTTGTTTTATTGATCTAAAAAAACGGCTAAAAATTGCTAGATTTTTTTTCCTGCTTTAAACCACGTGAAAAATCTACATTGTTGTCATCAAAATAAAAGATTAAATTAATTTTAAAAAAATTTACTTTAGTAATAAAAAAACCACCGTGAAGCGCCTCTGAGCATGCGCAGAATATGAATATATTTTTTTATACAGTATGTATATTTTAAATAAATACAGTGTGTCCATAAATATACGACGTTTAGAAAAAGCGAATAAAGAAGTCAAATTTTAATGAAATTAAATTAGTTTTTTAATATTTGCATACAACAACGCCTCCGATTTAATGATAAAAAATAATTTTTAGAATATGACCTCTCCAACTGAGTCGGCACATGTTAACACGATCAGCAATATTTTCAATTTAAAAAGCAAATAAACACATAAACGTTTAATGAAAATGAATTAATTTATTAATGTTTACATAAAACAACACCTCCGATTTAAATAATAAAAAAAACATTTTTAGAATATGACCGCTACAACTGAGTCGGCACGTGTTAATTCGCTCATCAAAAATTTTAATGCACCATGCAGTCAAACATGTACAAGCGAATTATTGAAAATTTTGCTAATCGAGTTAACATGTGCCGACTCAGTGGAGAAGGTTACATGCCAGGTATTATTTTTTATTGTTAAATTGGAGCTGTTGTTATAAATAAATATTAAAATATAATTTATTTTCATTAAAATTTGACTTGTTTATTCGACTTTTAAATTTAAAATTTTGCTTGTGCCAGTTAACATGTGCCGACTCACTTGGAGAGGTCATATTCTAAAAAATGTTTTTTATCATTAAATCGGAGATGTTGTTGTATGTAAATATTAAAAAATTAATTCATTTTCATTAAAATTTGACTTCTTTATTCGCTTTTTCTAAACGTCGTATATTTATGGACACACGTATATATATATTTTTTTTTTTTGAAAATTTAACCCAACAAGCTATAAGAACCAAGTCAATTATTTTCATTCGATCCTCGTTTTATACTAGTATAAATTAATCTCGATTTGTTAAACCAAGTGCACAAAGACTTTCTGAACAACCTGCATTGTAATATTACCGGTATAAAAAAGCACCCTGTATAAACGGTATAAAGATTTTTCTCAGTAAAAACAGCTGTAAAACGTTGCGTATAATAATATGGCGGTTGTTGCGTCTCCCTTCGCCGGTTGACGTCATTGTGACGTCAAAGGAAACGTTAGCCCAGTTGTACGACGTCATGAGGACATTAAAATGCATCGGGAGCGTTGACTCGGGTGGGTTGAGGGGGGCGGGGGAGGGGCTCAGGGTGGGCGAATGGGATAACGAAATGTTATTTTTAGCAACACCAAAATAAAACAAAAATAAGTAAATAAATAAAATATATCGGTGAAAAGTGTTTCGATTCGCTTTTCATGACGTCAGACTTTTCTATTTCCTGTTTGAGTTTTCTTGAGCGGAATGAAGGAAGGAGAGAGGCAGAAGGTGGAAAATGAGGTCGATTACGTAAGAACAATCGAGCGGAATAGTGAACTTCCGGTGACGCGCGAGATGATTTATTTTTAGAAATATCAACGTCTATTTTTAAAACATTTTCGAGACAAACACGATTCATCGCTGTTAATTAAAATTTGACGGTTTTAAATTAACGCAAAACTCAAGCGCCGTAATAATAATAATTTTTTTTTAAAAAAATTTAAAAACATAAAAAATTTTAAAGTAAAAAAAATTTATGATTTCGAAAATTACAAAAATAAATAATCTAAATACAGGTAGGCTAATTTATAACAATTATAATAATAAACAACAAAATCTCAAAATAATCCTTATAAATTAATAAGACGAGCAATTTAATAACAATAAATTCAAAAAATCCTAAATAAATATCTCTTTAAAAATCAAAAATCTATAAAACTAGTCCTTAAAAACTCGCAGAAATCCAAAATTATCACAAAATTAAGTTTACCTGTACTTAAAAATCACCAAAAACAATCTTAGGAAAACAAAACTTATCTATATAAATCAAATTCTTAAAACTTTCAATCCAGTTTTTAAAATCTTGAAAAAAACTGAAAAAATTTGTAATATTCTAAAAACAAAATTTATTTATTTTCATTAATATTTTATTTAAAAAAGTGCGAAGACATCTGCGCAGAGGGTCATGCGCGTCCATAAACATAAAAATCTTTAAAGTAAAAAAATTTTATGATTTCGAAAATCACAAAAATAAATCTCAAAAAAAAAAAAAAATCTAAATACAGGTAAGCTAATTTATAACAATTACGAGTATAATAATAAACAACAAAATCTCAAAATAATCCTTATAAATTAATAATAAGAGCAATTTAATAACAGTAAATTCAAAAAATCCCAAAATAAATAAATCTTTAAAAATCAAAAATCTATAAAACTAGTCCTTAAAAACTCGCAGAAATCCAAAATTATCACTTAAAAATCAACATTTGACATTTAAGTTTACCTGTACTTCAAAATCTTCAAAAACAATCTTAGGAAAACAAAACTTATCTATAAAAATCAAATTCTTAAAATTTCCATCCAGTTTTTAAAATCTTGAAAAAAACTGAAAAAATTTTGTAATATTCTAAAACAAAATTTATTTATTTTCATTAATATTTTATTAAGAAAAAGAGCGAGTGAAAGTAAGGTTTGTTCCTCATAGTTTCTATGACATGTGCGCAGAGGGTCATGCGCGTCCACCACCACCCAACAATCAATCTCATTTGTCCTTTTCCCTGGATCCGTAACGTAATCGGATTACGTCATTTCCATTCTTCCACCAATCACGAACTCGCATAATCCGCCGACTAATCCTATTATTATTACTGTATATGTGCGAGCTTAACCCACCCACCAGCATTATTTACACAAGAATAAAATAAATAAAGCTTAGAATCAATTCTTAAAAATTAAAACAAGCATAAACTAATTTATTTTTCATACCGGTACCATCTTTTTCTTTTCATTTCACCGTTGAAATTGGTTGTTAAGTAATGGCTAAACCAATACCTCGCTTTACGTTCCCAGCAAATGCTATGCAAAGCGAGAAGACGCAAAGTAATAATTCCGGTATGTAATGTATCATAGGTAAATATCGAAAATTCAAACAACCATCAAAAAAATGCAAAGTAGACAGACAAAGCCAAATCTGGGCACATTATTTTTTTTACACGCAAGGAATTTCGTTATCGTAAAAATGAAAATCTGCGAAAAAGCATAAAATGAAAACTTACATGTCATTTTATTAAAAGTCATTAAGCAATGAAAATAATAATTATTGTATGTAAGTATCAGCGCTACTGAATTTAAGATTAATCAACGTACATGCTCATTACAAGAAATAAAAAATTACATAATTAAGGGCTCTAAATGGCATAAAATGCCGGGTGTCCGAAAAGTTAGTATTTCCGCCTGCTATTAAAAAAACTAACAAAACTAAAAATTCAAAAATGGTGCCATTTTAGAGAAACTCAGAAAGTTTTTTGTGTTCGAAAACTGATGAATATTAGAATATTTAAAAAAAAAAAAAAAAACAGATAAATTTTTAATAATTTGTTCCTACATTAATTATGTTTTCAAATTAATAATGTACGTATAATATTATGAAAGTTTTAACGCTCTCTATGCTGTAAAATGAGTGCAGTTGATGCAAGTGAGCGTATTGAATGACTTACAGAAACCAAATGAGACACATACAGTAGGTCCGACTAAAATTTAGAACAAATTCTAAATTATTCACATTTTTTTAATACTGTACTAATGAATTAACAAAAAAATTATTTTTTTACCGAAAAAATTCCGCTAAACAAGATTAAAATTCTAATATTTCCCTGATCATTTAAACGCCCCAGTATATCCTCTACTGTGCACCTACATACTGTACTAGTAATTCTTGTTTTTTGCCATTTTGTTTGAATTTAACACCATTCAAAAAAGCAATTCATTTTTTTGTTTAAACGATTTAATTTGATTTAAAACGAACCAAAAATTAAAAATTTTAACGAAAAAAATTATAATAATTTTGAGCAAACTTTCTAAAAATTAGAACAGTGATCAATATTTTTTTCTTACAATTAATTTGCATTTTGTTATTGACAATAGTTATCTTTTACCAATCAAACATTATAATAATAAAAACCATAAATTTTTTTTTTTTAGAAAATAATAAGCGAATGTTACGAGCAACAAAAAAAAGCGCAAATTTAGACAAGTTTAAAACAACAATTTTTTTCAGATGGAAACGCGTAAACAAACGTTACGTGTGTTCGAACCGTAAGCGCTCTTACGTCACACACCGCGATCTATGTGATATGTCATAAACTGAAAAGTGACGCTCCACATGCGTTTGACGTCATCGCACATACATTTCCTGTGTCTGAACATCTCGCGGATGTTTCTCTGTTTCTCAACCTATTCTGCATCGCGGGCCACAAACCGCAATCATTAACAGGAAGTATGACTACACTAAAGTGAAAACGTCGAAAAAGTTAAAAGTTTGCAAAAAATAAACAGAAAAAAGTAATTAAAACAGGCTGAAATATTTAATTAAAAAAATTTAAAATTCGGTTAATAAAGCAATTAAAATTTTGCTCCAAAAAATACCGTAGTTGAAATTCGTATTAGAAACGCATTATTTTAAACGCGCGTCACGAAATACGCAAAAAACTTAACCAATGAAATTTATTTTAAATGCTTATGCTATGCCATCTTTCAGAAGATGCTTTAACGGCTCACGGGTTCCAGGGTTGAGAGACCTTTCTCTACAGTGTGTCTGTATATAAATACACAGGTTTCGCTCTCTTCCTGTCATCCCATCATCTTCATGTGGAACACGCGGGCTATTTTTAGTAACAATACGCCAAATATAAATCTATAAGATTAGGCGCGCGAGTGCGCATGCGTGCGTATATAAATTTACGGAACAAGCACTAAATATTGACGGGTTGTGCGCTAGCGTTTGCAGCAGCCGTCGCAATGTAAACTTCGCACCAACTTCTTTTATCTCTCCCTACGTCACTCCATCCCCTCCGTTGGCGTTTCGCACAGGTGACGCCACTGCCGGCGGTGACGCTATTCAATACCAACGCTCGCTATTAAATGCGAACACAATCTGTCACTTGCTTTTCTCAGCAAAACCATTTATCAAAAGCCGTGACATTCATGAACTTTATGTAACGCCAACTCAAAATACGAACTTTAAGAACGATTCTTAGGCTTTAGTTCTTAGTTTCCGTTCTCATTATTAAGTTTTACTTCCCAGGTTTAAGATTTAGTTCTCAGCTTTAATTTATTTATTTATTTTTGTTTCATTGCGAGTTTTACCAACTCAAATTAAGCATTAGTTCTCAATTTATAAGCTTTAATTTTCGACTTTACGCATTAGTTTTCAGTTTTAAGTGTTGTTTCCCAGTTTTAAGCGTCAGTTCTCAGTTTTAAGCGCCAGTTCTCAGTTTTAAGCGTCAGTTCTCAGTAATAAATACTAAATCCCAATTCTAGCCTACTATTATTAGCTTTAAGATTTAGTTTATAAAGTTTTAAATTTCAGCTTTAATCTTTGGTTCCAAAATTTTAAGCTTTTGCTCTCAGTTAGTTCTCAGCTTTAACTGAGTGTTAAGTCAGCTTTAGTGTGAAGTTTAATATCTGAGTTTTAAGTACCGTTTTTACTCCATTTTAAGATCTCGAAGAAACGAAGGAGCCTTATAATCTTATGTTTTTTTTCGATTTTTTTTTTTTTGCCAAGTGCCACTGTGTAATGCTTAACTGCTTAAAATTTAACTTTTTCTCATTTTTTTCATTTCCCCGGTTTAAAAATTTCATCTAAAAGAGTGCATTACGAAGCTGGGTAGAAATAGGAAATAATTGTCTACATGGAAAAAAAATGTGTAAATTAAGCCATGGATTCGACACTTTCAGAAAAAAGTGATAAGTAATGCCATGCAATAACAAAGACAATAAAAACATTTGTGTAAATTGTATAGGGTGTCCCATGGAGGACGCACTTTTTAAACAATTTATAAATCAGTCAAATGTTAATTAAAATAAATTATTTTTTTAAATTTACATTCAGCAACACCTCCGATTAAATAATAAAAAACAATTTTTGGAATATGACCTCTACAGCCGAATCGGCACGTGTTAATGCGCGCAAGGAAATTTGAGGAAATTTGCATTAATCCTATGATAGATGCCAGCATATGCCGAGATGCAGTCGGCAGGTGCAGGCTAGAAGTCCGCAAAAGCTTTAACAGACAAAGTGAACGCGTGAGCACGTTTACACGTGCCGACTCAGTTGCAGAGGTCATATTCCAAAAATTGCTTTTCATTATTAAATGGGAGGTGTTAATAATATATTGCACGTTAAATTTAAAAAAAAAATTATTTTCATTAAAATTTGGTTGATTTATTCATGGTTCAAAACTAACGTTATCCAATAATTTAATGGCTGTTTAAACTGAACTAAAACTCAAATTGAATTTAGTATTAATATCGTATATAAAGCTAAGAGTGGACTTAATATTCGGAAAAGCCTGGGAAGGGAATCTAAATTAATACCAAAACGAAATTAATACTAAATTTTGAGCTTTAGTTCAGAGTTTTAAATGGTAGTTCCAGTTTTTAAGCGTCAGTTCTAAATTTTAAGCATTAGTTCTCGGTTTTAAGCTTCAAAAAAAGCTTAAAGATATCAGCTTGCGCTTATCTGGACCAATTTTTTTAAAACTGATTTAATCTTGCTCTTGAAAGGGGTTTTACTAAATCTAGTTTAAACGAATAAAAAAAAAAACTTTCTAAATCAAGTTTCGGCCGTTTAATCGAGATTAAAAAATGCGTTCGGTGGCAACCAAGTATTATTGTTGACCTTAGTCCCGCGCTCATCTTTAGTGCCTTCCATCCTTCACTCATTCCCATCACTCTCTCCATCTTATTGACATTGCGTAGAGAGAATTGATCGCTCTCTACTAAGTCTTGTATTATATTGCATAAACTACATACGCGTCATAAAAAAAGAAGAAAGAAAAACAGTAGACCTTTTGGTGCGCATGCGTAGTTAGGAGGAGGCCTTTTTACAGCATGAATTATTCATATATTTAAAGTCGTACGTAGGGTATAATATTGTGAGTGTGGCTTTGGTTTGATGAAAAAATGTCAATGTGGGTTTTTCGAGCAGACAATAGCGCCGTCTATTGGCGAACGAGCGATAAATATCATTTATTTTATTTAGGGAGAAGAAAAAAAGCAACACTGAAATAAAATTAAGTAGAAAATAATTTAATTTAATAAGCCATAAATTGAGCTCAAAAAAAGTCAGTAAAAAGCCATCTTTCCCCTCCTTTAAAAATAAATAAGAAAAATAATGGCTTAAATTAAAGTTAAGAAGAACTGAATAAACTGAATTTTCAAAAGTTAAAGTTCAAAAATAAAGAAAAATAAATTAAGTTCAATAGAAAGTTACTTTCTAAAACCATAAATACGTTAGCAAACTGCCTAGATTATTAGCAAGCCTCATCGCTTAAGGCTTCCAAGCGCAAAATGTAAATCGTATTCACAATGGGTGAAATGCATAAAGTTAAGCTGTAGCTAAAAACTTCATTTTTTAAGCAAAAGCTTCATTCTGGATGCATAAAACTTAGCAAAAGCTTAAACTGCAAAAATGATGTCATTTTCACTCTAACGCCGCAGCTTAAGCATAGTTTCATGTGCATTAAAACAACTTTAGCAGACAGTAGAGATTGTGCGGTTTAGCTTTTTGCCTCGTTCTTATGCTTAACTCTGATGCTTATCATATGGCGATGGAGGGTGGACTTTGAAACTTATTTTTTCATTTATATCTGTGCAAAAATAAATTCCAAAGTCCATACTCGTACGCCATAAGCATTAGCTTTAAGCATAAGAACGACGGGAAAAGCTAAACCGCAAAACCACTATTCAATTGCCTTAAGATTAACGCTACGAAGTAAAAGGTGATTGTAATAGCTTAAGCTTGACGCACTTTTAAGCGTAAGCTTGGCCTTTCACTTTAACTTAAAGAAAAAGCCAATTTGTATGCATCTCACCCAATGTGACTAAAATGCTAATTCAATTTTAGAAACTTTTGGATTGATGGCTTTGTGCAGAACATCGTCTCATTACGCTATTCAGAACTTCATTTCCACCTGATTTCTAATTAAAAAACTTTAAGTTTCGATTAGTATCAAAAAAGATTTTATGAAATTAGATTAAATTTCCATAGACATTAAAAAAGTATTCAATAAATAAGTGTACGCGTGCGCAGAAATTCGTCTGACGCGTGTCTGATTTTGGCTTTACACGTCCTTTTTTTTATTGTTGGAGCCACGTACATTTAAAAGTTTAACAAATCTAGATCAAAGAATAGCAATCAAGAATTAGTAGAGAAAACAATAACCAAAAAAAAATAGTCCCTATTTTGGCTCACAAAAGCTTTGTTTTCATATTTTAATGCACACTATAATAATATGAAGTGAGTAAGAAAGAAAGAAAAAGAGTACACAATTGTTTCAAATTTTATTGTTAGCTTGAAAGTCCCCATAGGATGAGCAACTTAACGCGCCTTCTCTTATTTAAATAAAACGTATAAAAAAGAAGAAATAGAGAAAGAGAAGAAAAAAAAGGTTGAAAACACTATGCAAATTAAATGAGAAATATTTCGCCGTGTTTTTTTTTTTTTTTTTTTTTGTTTTTGTTGTCTCTCAAATATTTTATTTAAATTAAGATTAGAAGAGCTAAGGGTGAAGGCTAGTTCCCACAAACGCAAGCTACTTGCAACAAAATATCCTTTTAAAGTCACATTTTAAAAGTTCGATTAAATAGTTTTTAAAATATTGAGTTTTCTCCGGCTAAACGCTACAAGATAGGAAATCCAAACCAAGGTATTGAATCTCCTGTACTCGATTACTCAAGCATTTCGCTTTACATCACTTCGCTACAGTACCAACACCAGACCTCACTTTGCATCGTATTTTCGCCATTGCATCATTTGAACCACCAGCTTTCGCTTTGCATCCTCGTACATGTATTTTTGAAATTTCCTTCAGTAAGAAATTTTATACAGTGTATTTCAAATACCGGGTGTCCAAAATGATCTTCCGTCAGCTAATAAAGTAAGAATTATCAAGGATAAAAATTTAAAAATAGTGTCATTTTATATAGAAACTCATAAAGTTTTTTCTATATAAAAATAAACTTTATGCTAATTAAAAAAATTAAAATATTGACGTTTTTCAAAAATAAAATTTCCCATGCTAAAATTGTTTTTATAGAATATTAAAAAAAATTTTTTTAAAAAAAATATAAATACTTAGTATCATTGTCTAAAATTAATTATATTTTAATATTATGTACTGTATTCTTTAAAATAATAATGTATGTTTAAAATTGGTCTCTGTGCTTTAAAAAGAATGCAGATGAGCGTATTGAATGCCTTATATAGAAACCAAATGAGACACCCAAGCCCGACTTAAATTTAGAACTAATTCTAAATTATTCATATTTCGAATGTCTGTAGCAATGTTTTACTATCTACATTATTTTTTAATTGTTGCTACACTATTTTTTAAAATTGTTATTACGTTGTTATCACGAGATAGTGTGGCTGAATGAGTGTCAAAAGTAACTTTTTGAATTCTTATATTTTTTACCGGTAACATTTTTTGAAATAACTAAAAAATTATTTTTATACTCAGGAAACTTTCCGAGTTTTTGTGTAAAACAGCACCATTTTAAAATTTTTATCTTTGATGGGTTTTTTTAATGACCTACGGAAATTGTAGTGTAATATTTCGGACACGTTGTACTATTGTTTTTAAAATATCGCTACTAACTTTTAAAAACATAAAACGCGATGCATTTTTGAAAGTGTATTAAAATGCGCACCACATTATTGCAAAAGCGTGCAATATTTTATACCATACGAGTAAAAGAAAAAAATCTACTTGTAGAAATTTACAAGGTTTTTTATGATAAACTGCTAATCACTTTGCCATATATTTTTTGGGATTGCATCTATGATGCAAAACTAGGCTAGACTGACGATGACTGTACAATTTTTCTAACAAAGAATCATGAGATTAGCGTTGTAACGTTGATTAGTAAACTTTGCGTTGTAACGTTGTAATGATTACTTTTTGCAGTGACGGCGTTAAACCGGTATTGAAAGCAGCGTGCGTCTTATAATTACGGCAGTTGCTACCAGCACATCTAGATTTTAATAAATCTCTTTTCAAATAACCTCACTTTCTTAAATCATTATTTCCAGCGATTTGACTATTAAAACAAAGCTGTCTAATTTATAGCAAAATTATAGATTTGCAAATCCGTATACCAATTTTTAATAAACCTTCTCCTGTTGCAGATTTTGTTTCGTTTGTTAAATCCTTGATTTGTTTTCACTGCTAAGTAAAAACAATACTCTGAATTTTATTTTGAAAAAATGGTCAAAATTACTCGCTAAATCTCGATTAGAAAATCATTTTTAGATTACCACGCTACAGTGTCTACGTGCAAATTTCTGGTATTTATTACATGGTTATTTAGATTAAAGCTTTAAAGTTATATTTAAAAAAACTCTACCAGTATCACTAAATTATTAAAATAATTTGAAAACGTGAATAATTTTTACTCCTCACAATATTTTCTTAGTTTCAACAAATCCGCTAAACATTTTATGGTTTTTCGCAATTTAACAACATCCATTAAACGTTATGAGCTATCACAAATTTAATGTTACAGTAGGCCTACACCTAAACCCGATTTACTGTATCCATTAAATTCTATGAAAGATTTCTTACTTTTGCCTTATCAATTATCAAATTAAAAATCAAAAAACGCAAAATTTGCTTTAAAAAAATATTTGCTCAAACACTTAAATGTAATTGGACAAGCACGAAAGTTTCTAAAAAATATTGACGTTAAAACAAAACTTGGTAAAAGAGGTGGTAGAAACGCAAAACTTGGTTGAAAAGTACTTGTTTAAAAGCCGTGTGTTAGCGGTATGAAGGTGGAAAAAGCGCATTTGATTAGGTTGCATGGAGTCCCCAGAGATGGTTCCAACCGTAGTCAAAGGAACGCATTTACACTAAACGAAAGCCGCGGCTTTATATTTAATACGATTTTATGACCCGAAATAGTTGAACTGAGTCGAAAAATTTCTCAGTTTGCGAATTAGTTCGCGCGACATTTCAGACAACAACAAAAAAAAGAAAGAGAGAGAAATAGAAATGGTGTCAAATCCAATCTTTAAAAGAGTGAACCGAGTAAATTTCATTTAAGCTCGAAAAAACAAAAATGCAAATTTTTCACCTTAAACAAATAAACTCTTTTCTACACAGATGAACAAAAGTTTACGTTCGTTGTTTTTATGTACAGGAAGCTAGCGGGCGTAACTTCTTCGTAATAAAAAATGTATTCTCAAAAATTTTTTCGTAGTACAATATAGTACAGTACACGGTAATGAGAATTTTTTTGTACACCTAAAACCAGCATTGAATCTTAGATGCGATCTCAAAGAAACCGCTTCGGGATGAAATGAATCAAAACGAGACTCGAATTATTACTAGTACTGTAGCGACCGCTGTGCATTTTTTTAAAAAAAAAAATGCAACTGCGAAAATACAGTGAGACTCGTTTATAGCGCGCCCGCTTATCATGCATGCCGCTTAAGGTGCGGTTTTTTCCCGGTTCCTTGAACAACACCATTGGAGCATGTGTTAAAAAAAACCCTCTTAAAGTGCGACCATATTTTGATCCCAAAAAATTAAAAGTCTGTATACTAAGTCCATTTATAGTACGCTCCACTTAAATTAATTTTCTTCAAAAAAAAATTTATTTCAAATATAGAAACTTTACAAACTGTGAACTTTCTGGGCAGTTTTTGCTGGCCAATTACATTTACAGTATGCATGTAATAAAAGGCAAAAAAAAATTGGATAAAAAAAGAATTTTTGAGTACGGTAAATGTTTCATTTCACTAGGAAAATACTTTTAATTACATTTTTAGCGATTCCCGGATATAGTGCTATCCCGCTTATAATGCGAATTTTTATCGGTCTCTTGAATCGCACTATAACCGGGTTTCACTGTACCTGTACTTTTAAAATACCAGTTTCAAAACGAAAACTAAGACCAGTACTGTAGTAAAACAACCGGTAGC
Source organism: Polydesmus angustus (assembly GCA_034698085.1). Classification (NCBI taxonomy): domain Eukaryota; kingdom Metazoa; phylum Arthropoda; class Diplopoda; order Polydesmida; family Polydesmidae; genus Polydesmus; species Polydesmus angustus. Next base: position 4,974 of record JAQGAY010000565.1, on the reverse strand, counting down.
GAAACGATTTCAATCCAGCGCTAAAGGTTCAGTAATGGATTTATTTTTTTTGTCATTGAAATTAGTAATCAAATCTGTTAGGAATACCGACAATTTTGTTGTACCGGTAGTTAAAAATTTCGTTTTAAACAGAAATTTGTCGAACTAAGAATTTCGTAGTGTTGAGGGCGCCCTGTAGTGTCCTTTCCCGCCATTAAGGCTTAAAAGCGGATTATACATGTAGGCTATTATAATGTATTAGATTACCGCAAAAACTATTTCCGGAATAGTTGTCAAGCCAAACTGTGCAATTTAATAATTATTACCAGCCACGATGGCAATTGTTTAAAGAAATTTACTAAAAACTTAGTAGGCCACTGTATATTTGTACGGTGTATTAAAAAAATGCGGTGTGACGCATCAGGTGAGTTTCACGCGCCAAGTAATAATAATAAAAAACTCCGCGTTTTCCGCTGCGTACGACTTCAATGCAGATAAATTGGCGCGAAAGTAATTTAGCGAATACCGTATTCCACCCTGTATAATAGCAGGCACTGTATATAATAGCGTAACGTTACTTATCATAAAAATTCCCTTGTTTTTTTTTTTTTTTTTTCTCCCCTGCTTTCCACTTATGTGCATGAGCAGACCAAGAAATTCCGCCATCTTTAAATCAATAGCTCGTTTGACGAGGATGCTGTAAAGCGGATAATGCGGAACCGTTACGTCACCTGACGTTACGTTACGTTGCAGACACTGTTTATCTTTTTATCTTCCAACCCTCAAAAAAAGTAATTGAAAAATCCATTGTACGCGCTCAAAAGACCATGTTGGGGAGAAAGGGGCTTACAACATCTCGCGTTGGGGCCATCGCAATATCTCTTAATCTAGATTAAACGACGTAATCTTGATTCAGAGTTTTTCTCGCAACTGAGATGAGTGTAAAACAAGGATTGAATACAATTGGATGACTTATTAATCCGCCATCGGAGCCTAAATCCGGTGAGGGCCTCCTCGCAGTCACAGCATCCGGTGCTACATCCGCACCCCCTGCACGGCGAGTGACGTCAGCCGATAGGTGTGAGGATGATTTGTGATCGGAGATGGTATTGTTTGCCCCGCACGTGAATGACTTTGAGCGGCAAATCGAAATTTCTTTTCTTTTCTTCTCCGCGGCTTTCTTTTTTTTTTTTTTTTTTCTTCTTCTTTTTGCGCAAATATTGAGTAGGTGATAAATGATCGACACTCCAAACTCATTTAAAAACAGAGAGCGTACACGCGCAGCTATAATAATATGAGCATGCGCGCACTCTCGTACACGTCCATGCAAATTACCTACTTTCAACATGTACATGAATACGGTGAAAGAAGCTGCGAAAACTCCATCAAAGCATATTTGATGGATACGTTAAAATTGAGAAAACTATCTTACGAGGCTTTCCAGATACGGTAAAGCTGAGAAGACCCTATTATAACGTTTAACGATGCTGTAAGCTAGAGAAAACGCTTGCTAACATTTAGCGGATATGATAAAGTTGAGAAACCTCTCCTATAGCGTTTAACGGATGCGATGAAGTTGACTTTTATAACGTTGGCAGAAACGGTATAACTGAGAAAATTATTCTGTAGCGTTAACGAATAAAAAAACTGAAAAAACTCTCCTTAACATTTAACGGATATGGTGAATGCAGTAAAGCTGATAAAACTATAATCGAGACCGCGCGTTTAACATCACGTAAGCGACGTTAAGTACGTTAAAATGTTATGTCATAGAATGACTGCCATATGGAAAATGTGCCGACATAAGATGAACCCTATGTCGGGACATTTTTGAAAGTCATGCTATGACGTCAGTTAACATTTTAAGTTTTTAACGTAGTTACGTGACGTTAAGCACAAGGTCTCTATTATAGCGTTTTGTGAATACAGTTAAGCCGATAAAACTATATTATAGCGTTTAGCGAATACGATCAAATTGAGAAATTCCTTTTACAGTGATTAGTTGATACGGTAAGAGGGATAAAACTCTTTTAACATAATTTTGGCGGATATAATAACGTTGAAAAAATAATTAGTGTGGCGATAAATAGTACAGTGAAACCCGTTTATAGTGCGATTTTTTTCCCGGTCCCTTGAACAACACCATTGGAGCATGTGTTAAAAAAACCGCTTAAAGTGCGCCCGCTTATAGTGCGGCCAAATTTTGGTCCCCAGATATTAAAAGTCTGTATAATAAGTCCATTTATAGTGCGCTCCACTTAAATTAATTTTTTTCTAAAAAAAAATTATTTCAAGTATAGGAATTTAAAAAATTATTGTGAACTTTATGGGAAGTTTTTGGTTGCTAATTACAGTATGCCTGTAAAGAAAAGCCAAAAAAATGGGATAAAAAATATATTTTTGAGTAAATGTTTCATTTCATTAATAAATAAAATACATTTAATTACATTTTTAGCATTTCCCGGATATAGTGCAATCCCGCTTATAGTGCGAATTATTTTCGGTCTTTTGAATTGCACTATTACCAGGGATTATATCTGTAATTAAAAACTTAAAACTGCAATTTAAGCTGGTTATGCAATATAAAAGTTTTAATAAGACGTAATTTTAGAATCTTTAAAAATGGGCGCCATACAAATTGTAAACAAAAATTATCAATCTAGATTCTCAAGCTTTGATCTGGCGTTCCTAATCAATTTTTAACAAAATGAAAATTTCAATCAACACTCTATTCGAATAATAGATTTGGAAACTCATTCAAAGTTTTCCATATAAAAAATAATAATAAAATAAAAGAAATTAAAACTTATCTAATTTTATTCAGTATTTAATAAATTCGCATTACGGCGAAACGCAAAAAGCGTCCGCGACTCGATGTTTGAGAACCGAAACAAAAAAGTACAGTAATCTAAAACCCAGAAATAATAAATAATAATCGAATTACATTTCTTTTATAAATAAAATAAAAAAAAACAGCGTAATGAGTGGAAAGATGATCTGAAGACGAAATAAGCATGGCAATTATAATTCCAGCCCACCCCCGCCTATTCGCTTAACCGCCCACTCAAACGTTGCATCGATTGAATTGGGTACACATTCAATGTCCTTGATCGAACAAAGAGACACAAAAAAGAATTGATCGCTCGTTACATAGCAAAACATAATCAGGTGTTTCCTAAGCAAACGTTTGTTCAACAATCGCCCTCCCTTTCTACCGAAGCCCCTTCCTTTAAACTCCACTAAATTTCTAAACTGCCGTAATTTATTCTAAAAAAAATACAAAGAAACTCATTCTAAAAATACAAAAGTTCCCATTCTAAAAAATATAAAAACAAACAAACACAAAAACTAGAAAATACAAAACAAATTCTAGGTAATACAAAATCTCAAATTCCAAAAAATACATTAACTATAGCAAAATTATCCTAAAAAAAATATTCGGAAAATTCCAAAAAGAAAATTTTGAATTCCGGAAATTTAAAAACTGCAAATTCCGAATATGTGAAAATGATAAATTTTGACCATTTAGACTTCACTATCCAAGGAACACGAAAAATCCTGAATTTCAAAAAACTGAAATCGTACAAAGTTTAAAAATCTCAAATTACTAAAAATTCGAAAAACTAAACATTTTCAAAATCGTAAAAATCTTAATCAACAAAACCTAAAAAAACCAGCAACATAAAAAAAATATTTATTAATTAGCACAATAGAATTTTGTAGACGTGAAAATCAATGATTAATTAATAATATTTTTAATTAAAAATCTTATGTTTAAAATAATAGGTAAACAGTTGTGCGTGTTGCTTTCGCTGGGAAAAGATTTGTAAGCATTACGTAATGACGTCACATGTTTCGCCACAGCTGCCCTAGCCATCGAGGGTTTAATTCCAAGGTCTTTCCAGCGTCTACGACTCATACACCTACCCTCCCACTCACGCTTCCCTCTTCAACGCACAAAAATTATATACGGAAGATGAAAAAACGGAAATAAGAGAGGGCAGGATTTCCGCTAGGGCCGAACGCAAACATTCACAAGGATCATTGAAGGAAGATAAACAAGGTAAAATCTCATATTCACGAACAGCATAACATCTAAATTAAAAGCTGTCAAATGCCTAAGAAAATTTTAAATAAAATGTGTAAATGATGATAAATAGAAAAACAGAAATTCCCAAACTAAGATTATAAAAAAGTAACAAAAAATTATCGATACGACAAAATTCCATTATATACATTTTGTTTACTTGAATGAAACTAATGATGCATACAGCATTAATTTATTAAATTTCTCCGAATCTTGACTAACCAAAAATATTGCCTCCTGCAACGTCGAATAAAATGAGAAAAATATACTGCAATGCCAAAATCTTGATAAATAATTAATAAATAAACATGATCTTAACAAGACAAAAATCCAATAATCTCGGAAAAGCAAAATTTCAAAAAATATAAAATTTTTTTTTTTTTAAAACAACAATAATTTTTATCTTTCCATTCGCATTGATTAATTAGAACCTCATAGCTTTGTAAATCAAGACACCATTACGTCAACATATGGTAAAATCCTGCGCTGAGAGGAAGGGAGAAAGAGAAAAGATGTTAAGAGTGAGAAAGAAAAGCAAAATGACGGTAAACGAGAAAAGCAGAAAGATGTTAAGAGAGGGAACAGGAAAACAATGCTAAGAAAGAAAACAGAAAGGTTCTAAGAGAGAGGCAGAATGATGTTAAAAGAGAAACAGAATGATGGTAAAATAAAAACAAGAAAACTGAAATAAAAACAGAAATATGCTGAAAGGCAGAATAATATTATAATAAAGCAATAGAAGACCGTTGAAAGGGAGCAGTTGATCAACAATAGAGTTCAGAAGGATGCAAAAAGAAAAGCAAAAGGCTACAGAGAAAGAGAAAAAACACGAAAGATGAATAGAGAGGCCAAGGGATGCTAAGAGAGAAGCAGAATGATGCTAAAAGAGAGAAGTAGATTGATGCTAA